>VMDR010004132.1:0-55547 GCA_007922815.1 Macrotus californicus
TTGGCACATAGTAAAAAATCCAATGAACAGTATGATTCATCAACATCATAGGAAAGGAAAGGCAGCTTATATATCAAATGTTAAGACACTATCTTAGCAGTAGAAATGCAAACAAATTATTATATATTCATTTTAAAGACCATTTTGTACATTATCTGAAATAAACTATTACTCCCGAGTGGAGGAAATTATCTTTTTTAAACTGCACTTTTAATTCCTTTCCAGTTCCTACTGAAGGGTGGAGAAAAAAAGCTGAATTTTATCAAGTCTGGTATTGCATAAGACAAAGTGTTACACATAATAGATCCATCACTAATTCTTGGTTAAATACATACTCACAATCAACTTCTGGAAGCTTTCTCTCTACAAAGAACTCTTATTTCAAATAATATGGTATGTAATAAGAGGATTTCAAAATGAGGCTTCTAAAGGCCTTACTGGCTGGATTTTACCATAATGGCTAAAAAAGGTTAATTTAAGGTTTCTCAAGATATTGGTGATTTTCACTCTTTCTCTAAAGTTTGAAATCAGGTGAAAAAACATTCAAGTGTTAAGAACAATCTCTACTGTAATTAAATTCTTAATTCTGGCTTTTAAAACAATGAGAAAAGAAAAAGGGAAAAAATATAAAGATTTTATAAATAAAGTCCACATTACAGGACAGCTTTAAACTGTGCTAAGGCTTCAAGGGTATCTGCCATAATAATCTCTCGTTTCTTCATAATATATATAATTAATAAACTGCCATTTCAAAATGTTACTTTATATATTAAAGACAAGATACATAAATTATCAGAATAAAAGCTCCATTCCAGCCCTAGCCAGGCAGCTCAATTGGTCAGAGTGTCTTTCCAACTTGCCAGAGTTGCTGGTTCCATCCCTGGTCAGGGTACAGACAAGAATCCACCAGTGAATAAATTATGCATAAATGATTTGCATAAATGCATAAATAAGTGGAACAAATAATCAGGTTTTTTTCTCTTCCCCTCTCTCTATTCTGCTCCCCCACCTCCTCTTTCTAAAATCAATATGTAAATTTTTTTTTTAAAGCTACATTCCAAAGAAGTTCACTGTGGTTTGGGTAATGCACAATGTTGCCCTTAATAAAACTGATTTACCAGATGAACACATCACTTTCTAATACTTAAAAAATAATAAAAAGTAAAACCCCAAGAGTTTGTCTCCATGAAGAGTTAACATCTAACAGCAAAATACTACATACTGAACATTATTTTTGTCCTATAAAAACTAGCATAACAAAGGTCCAAGAGAATAACTTATCAATAAAGCAGGATAAATTTGTAAAAATAGAATTCTAAAAGTCTGTGCGAACCCCATACTGAGTACAATTAAAATTTAAAAGAAAAAGCAGCAGCTCTCTCAGTTTAAAAAAAAAAAAAAAAAAAGGCCATTTGGTGTTTCAGATATCAACATCTTTGGAATTAATCCACTGGGAATATTTACTCATTTTTTTGTGTAACAGCACGCTGACATCACTACACCAAAAACTTGCACCCTGAATTTGTCCATGGTATTACAAATAGAGACCATTTAGAAACTGTATTTTACACGTGTATCAATTCACATTTCTCATTTGCTTTTCTGTTAGCTGCATCCAACAGAGGTATTCAGTATTTTACTCTAAATATGGTAGTCTTTCCCCACCTCTAAAACAAACTTGACATTTTGATCCAAGCTACTTTCTTAAAAGATACTAATAAAAATTATCGTCATCCCGTTCAGAATTTTCCGCAGCTCTTCTTCTAACCAGGCGTTATCTGAGATACAGTACGTCGTGATCTCCCTCAAAGTAGGTCTAATCTGCGGAAGGCAGTGAGACAGTGTACTGCACTGTGAATGGACAGCCAGGTATTTTATGAATGGAGGCGATCACGTGATCCCAGCACCTCCCAGAACTGATATTTCCCACATAACTGTGTCAACATTCTGAGAACAAGGGTAGTTATTTGTGGGTGCCCATGTTTTTTACTTTAACCTATAACTTCGAATTCTCCTTACTTACCGAACTCAAAAATCTACACGAATACAATCGAGCTTCGAATTTTTTTCCTTGGGAAATCCTTTCAAGATGTCCAAGGTGATGGATGTTTAATTATTTTTTTATGAATGAAGAGCGTGCTATGCAAATGAAGGCGATTCACAAAAACCGGAGAACATGGCGGCCGCCTGTGCTTCAGACTGCACGGACACTGCAGCGACCTACCTTCTCCCACCGCCGCTCGTCCGAGGCGTGTGCCGGGGAGCAACGGGAACCAGAAACGCTGCTCGGCGTTTCCCGAGCTACTCCGTGTGAAACAGGCCTAGGCTTCGGACTTCGAAGTTCTCTCAAAAAGGTCTGACTGGAGGAATGCACTTTATTTAAAGGAATGCGTCCTAGGACTAGCCCTGACTCACTTAACTCTTTCCAACCCTCAAAAGATCAACAAAACTTGCATTACAGGGAGACGTATGCTAATATCCTGCGTGAAATTAAATCGCGTCTCAGTAGGAAACTGTCACCGCACTATTATTTCTCCAACTAGCTGTTGCGTTAAAGCAAAATAAGTAAAAGGCAAAGTATTTTGTTTGTAAAATACAGGGACTGCCAAAATAAACAAAATCTTTAAACGGGATGCTCCAGAAGTTAATCAATGAAGTCATCAACATGTTTTGCAATGTAAATACTGTTAAGTCAATGTCAACGGTGTATTTCAATACAGCTAAGGGATGAAAATTAACATTCAAAATTCTTCTATGCACCTGATGAAGGCATGTCCAATGCTCACAAAGGCTCAACATCTCCCACACTCCAGGTGTCCTTACCTTATTAAATTCTAAAAATGTTCCCCTAGCCCCATTTTTTACAAGAATCTTACAGGTCATAAGTTTAAAAAAGGAGGGGTGGGGGTGGAGGCTTAATCGGTATTTAAGAGTCACTGACTCATCGAATTAAGATTCAAGAGCAGTTTGCTGCAAGAGGTGCTCCCACACATTAGTTTGCAAGTGAGACAGCTATAAAGGAATCAGGATGGATATGCAGGGTATGTTGACGGGCATGTTAAAGTGAAAAAGCACAGGCCAAAGGCCTTCCAGGCAAACGGGTAATTTCTATCCTGCCTCCATCCGTCCTTCCTCATTACTCCATCTCCTGGACAGAAAAGTGCCTTCCAACCCCAACCCTCGATACCCTTCCCCAGAAGGAAACCACTAAACGGGGGATGGAGGGGTTGCTGCCATGAAATTAAAAGGCTAAAGAAATCAAATGTTATCTGCAGAACAAGATGCATCGAACTCTCTAAGGTTGCAAGCTTTCCGGCACCCAAGTCTCGGGGGTCGGGAGAACAGCGGAGGAAGGATGGGCGGGTGGGGAGCGGTTAGTAATCAAGATCAATGAGGCGCTTACTCGTTGTCAGAAGTCGCCGTCTCCTCGCTCATCTTTCCCTCACCGTGATCCGATCTGGAGATGGAGGAGCAACAGTAGGCGGAGGAGCAGCAGCAGCAGCACCGAGGGGCAGGAGGCAGCGACGGCCGGGGGGGCGAGGGGGCAGCGGCTCAGGGGCCTCACCATGGTGGATGCCTCACCCAGAACGGTGCCCCCCCAGCCGGGAACCCTGGCCACCCCCGCAGGGGGGTGGCGGCAACAACCTCCGCCGTGGCGACCCCAGCCTCTTCCCTCGCCTCAGTGCCCAGCCAAGTGATCCGAGGAGGCCGGAGAGGGTTCGTGGAAAGGAAAAAAGAAAGGGGGGCTGCAAGGGCTGCCTGGAGAGCTGCTCCTCCCGCCACAGGGGTGGAGTGCGGCGGGGTCCGGCAGGGAAGGAGCGGGCGAGCGGGCGGGCGCTGAAGCCCGGAGCAGAGGCGGCGCTTCCCTCAGGGATGCGGCGAGGAGGAAGCAGAGCTCGGCTTGGTGGGGGCCGGCAGGGGGGTGCCGAGCCCAGGCTCCAGGCAGCAGCGGCGCGATCCTACCGGAGCCCACCCCACCATCTCCCGCCTCGCTGCAGGCTGCCCGCTCAGTCCCCGGCAGCAAGTGGGGCGGTCCTCAAGAACGAGCAGAACCGGGCGAGGGGCCTGCGGTGGCAGATTCCTCCAGACACGCTCCAGCCGGGACGACTCCAGAGGGGGAAGAGGGGGCGGCGGGGAGCGTGTGCGGCGGTGGCAAGCAAGCCGATCGCTCCCACCCAGGCCGACGAAGAGCAGCCACTCCCAGGGAGCAGGGTTCCGAGGAGCGGCTTGAGAGCGAGGAGAGCGGCCGCAGGTCCCCCGCCAGCCGGTGCCCAGCAGCAGCTCCGCGGGCCAGCTCCTCACCTCCCCACACCCGCCAGAGGGGAGTCGCGAGGGGGGCGGCGGAAGCGCTCACGCCGCCCGCTCCTTCCGCCGCCGCCGCCGCCGCTGCTGCCCGAACCGGGGGCTCCTGCAGGAGGAGGCGAAGTAGTCCCTGGCGACTTCTCCCGGCCTCCGGCTTCCCCCGAGGGCCACAGTGACCACGGGGCGGGGTTGCCGAGCAGGGTGCCCGGGGTGTGAGGGCGTGTAGGTAGGAGGACTAAAAGCTGCGGTCTCCGGGCGAATCACTGCAACTCGAAGTCGTGTGCAGCATAGCAAGTTTCAGGAAAGTAGTTCCCTCCTCCCTTCATTTCCCAAATCGTTGTCGAGCCACTGAACGGGGAAAGGGAGGAGGGAGGCGGAGGGATACGCCAGGCAACGGGCTCGGTGTGCGTGCGCGCGCTCCAAACTCTTGGCACGCTGCGAAAGGGGGCGGGGGTGTGAGCTGCACTGGGAGCTGCTTGGGAGGCTGCATTGTTGCGGCGCGGTGCTCCCAGTTACTCGCTTTGGAATATCCAAGTTGCCTGAACGAAGAGGCTAGCATGACAGTGTGCTCAAGGAGAATATTGGAGGCTACCCTGATCTGACGTGTGTATGTGTGTATATGTTGTGTGTGTGTGTGTGTGTGTGTGTGTGTGTCTTGCAAAGAATGGAACTGGCATGAGTTCATCTTTAGTTGGTGGGGGTTAGAAGAGGGACTGTACAAAGAGAGCTCCGCCTGCTGTCCTCTGCTTGCATTGCTGCAGTGTCCTAGCTGCATGCACAGCGGGTGTGTGTGTGTGTGCGCGCGTGTGTTAGAGAAAGAGTTGGTTTTAATACCTTGGATCCTTACTGCGCAAGGGGTATGCTGTGCAGAGCATTCATCTCCGAAAGCTAGCATGGTTGTTAATGGAGAACGACTTCCATTGAAGCCCAGGGTAGGCGTGTTACATGAATCTGGCGCAGCCAGAAGCACAGGAAATAACTCCCGCGGCGAGAGAGGTTGCATAACTATAGCGCAGAAGATGCTTCTGTGGCATGAACTCCTCTGAACGGAGGCGGGACGAGAATTGAATAGGCAGCTGTCTCGTTTGCTTTGTTAGAGGACAGTGTATGCAGTCATCTCAAAAGGTTTTTGCATAAAAACCTGCTTAGGTTGCAGGCTGGAGTATAGGGGCTCCTGGACCAGAGGACTCTGAGCCCCTGGCTTCGTAAATTCTATGATCTCTTCTCTACCTAGAAAGCCAGTCTATATATGACCCGGCCTGGGGGACTGAATCCTAAGCGGGCTTCAGATTTTCTGACGCATCTCCCTAGGTAATCCATCTAGCTCTGTGCGCAGTGCTTTTCCCTTCATTCTCGGGTCTGTGCGACCTGCGAATGAAGGTTGCTGCTCCTGCCACGTTGAAGGGTAGAACAATTCCTGAGGAAGAAGAAAGTGGGAGAACCTCCCGTACAAACCAGCGCTCCTGCTATCTGTCTCCGGGAAGTTTCAGGATTGCTGTTCTCAGGAGCGCGTACACTAGCTTGTTAACGGTGCTTTGCCCATAGTAAGTGCTTAATGAATGTGTGACAATTGAATAAAGGAGCTAAACCAGTCAGCTTGCTACCCGCCCCGCAAAAAAGCATTCTGTTAATTTCTGAGGTGTCTTGCTTTCTGCCCCAGCAGAAGCAGCATTGTCCTTACTCCAAGTGAGGAAAGGGTCATGTTGGTGACAGGAAGGGGAGAGAGGATCTGGGATAATCAGACCTTACCTCTATTACCTCTGAACCTGAGATTTTTTAAAAAACCTTGTTCCTGCTAAGAACCTGTAATTGGGAGTGTTGGTACTGGCCTGCTCTCCTTCCAGTACTACTGCTGACTGCTTCAGCTGCTCAGATTTGAATCAAGTACCATCAGTTAAAATTTGTGTTCCAGACAAGTTGCTTAAACTCAGCCTGTGTAAAATGGGGATACCAGTACCTAATTCACAGAGTTGTTGTGCTGATTAATAAGGTATGTATGTGTGTGTGTGTGTGTGTGTGTATATATATATATATATATATATATATATATATATATAGCACTAAGAACAGATTAAGAGCTCAGTAAGTCCTAGCTTTTACTATGATTTTGTAAAACAGATGGTAAACTCCATGACAGGCGGTGGCAGTTGCTCTGAAGGTTTAATGTAGAGCATTCAATAGCCTTGTTCATTCAATAAATAAGTCGGGCTTTTTTTCTGTGTACCACTCTTGCTAGACACATACCCCGGCCCTTAGTAAGTCATCAATAAATGATAGTGCTCAGACTTATGATTAAGTAAGTAAAAGGAACATTGGGTCCCTGGCAGAACCTCATTTTCTTTTGAAAAAATTTGTATCTGAAATTCAAGTGCATCAGGGAAATTATCAATAACAGGCTTTGAGGGAAGATATGAAAACCATTTTGGTTGTCATTTGCAAGGCATTATGCTGGCCACTTTCACACACAGTGCCTCCCTGAAGGGGTAAAATATCATCAACAGCCTGAATGAATGCTTTTAGATGGTTCCCAATCCCCGGAGCAAGACCTAGCCCCCAAACAGTTCTTTTTTAAAGTACTGGAAGTCCTCACTTAACATCGATAGGGAAACAACTTAGAACAAGACCAGTTTTACCAAAGGCTAATTGATATAAAAAGTTAGTTTTCTATGTTATAACAAGATGACATTGAATAAAGTGACATTATTCGAGGACCAGCTGTATACTGCAAGTAGCACTGTAATGTAGACTGTAGACCCCACTCCAGACACCGGGATCACAGATCTATAATGGGACTAACAATCTGTCTGTCTGGTGTTTTTTTGTTTTTTTGTTTTTTTTTTCAGAAGTATGCCAGGTCCTTCTTAGCATTCACAGACTACTCCCTTTCCTTGCAACCCCTTGTGTCATCACATCTCCAAACACATCTCTAATTTAAGCCTCTTCCAACAGAACACACACACACACACACACACACACACACACACACACAAAGTATATTTCAGGCTAAGGTAGATACTGGTCAAGGCCAGAGAACTGGATTAGCTAAGGAAAATGGAGTCAACAAGTCTTGAAAAGCTCTGTGAGATACATAGGCCACAGTTTCACCTTATGTTCCAACTCCATTCAGTTGATTGAGCAGCTGTCAAGAAGGATTCTATGGCCATGTCGGGGTCAGAAGAGGAAGAGAGCCTTCATTGCATTTGCTCCCATGTATTTGCTCAGGAGGGTTTGTGAGAAGGAGCTGGTCACGATAGCTGGTGCTTAGGTGGCTCTCAGTACTACTGCCATAAGCTTAAGAATTCGCCACAGCCACTTAACACTTACCCTGTTATAGATGATTAATGATCCAAGCATCCATAGGCCAAGAGCACAATTGCCAAGTAACTGTCACTGCAGGAAATCATCAGAGTTAAGAAGGTACAAGTGGGTTCTGAGTTCCAGGTAGGTATCAGAGCAGAGTCCACAAGGACTGCAAAGTAGCCAGTCCTCATGGAGGCGCTGGAAGAAGGTATGGAGCACTCCAATGGAAGGCTCTCTCCTTTCCAGACTCCTTGGTCCATAGTGATCATCTTTCTTATGAACTCAGAATTTGTCATCTCTAATTCTTCTTTTATTTTTGTCTTCACTGTTTTAAACCTGTATTAATAATTCTCTTTCTCTCCCTTTTTTTTTGTGCTACTTAACTTTTTGTGAGTTTATGTTTGTTTTCCCAGTTATATTTTAAGCGGTTTGAAGGCAGAGGCAGCATTTTGTATTTTTTGGTGTTCTCATCAGCATTGGTTTTAAGTAATGGAAGCTATTCAAGTGCAATACGATGCCAAAGCTTCGTGCATCTAGATATAAATGAAGCTGTATTGCCTGACACTGTGATGGGAGTCAGGAGTCCACTCTGGCTTCCTATTGTGACTCGGACACCACTGCAGTTCAGCACTTCACACACATCGTGCCTTGCACTAATAAGTTCTCAGCAGATATTTGCCTACTAGAAAAAAGCCAAAAGAGGAAACAGCCATGCCAACATTTGAGGTTCTCACAGAATATAAAATACATACACAGAGTTCCATTTCTAAGTCTACTCTTAACATTCCCCCTTAGCAGATGTTATTAAAATTTTATATTGTAAAACTGTAGTTAATGTGTGCCTAGATCAAAGAGAATACTATTTTCTTGCTGTACTTTGTTTAATGAATGATTTTTTTCTCGAGTCACCAGTCTCTTGGCTAATGAGCTCTGCCTCTCAGTGGAATTACTAAATGGTAACCATGTTTCTAAATAGTTTCCTTGCCTCTGGCATGAGTCTTTTTCTCCATCACTAGGGTTTCCATGTTCTTCTAAACTAATGTAGAGTGTAGAGGAGAAGCATGCTATTTTATTTTTTTCCCAAAGGACTACAATTGTCGGTCTGGTAGTATCCGGTGAGTGTGAAATCAGTTTACTTTTAATGCTATAACTGCCTTTTACAGGAAGTTTCCACAAGATTACAACCAGTACAAGGGAAATGAGCAGTCTGCAATTTCCTTTATTTTCAGTATAATCTTAGCAGGGAGGATGCTTACCAGGCCCCACACTACTAAATAAAGCACTCCTCCCTTACCGTCGTTCTGGCAAATAGCTCTGGCGTGCTCATTCTTTGGAGGTGATGTCCCATTACAACAAGATTTCCAAGACCATGTGCATGCAACACCAATTCAGTGCACCACAGCAACAAGTTTCCAAGCAGTTCCTTGGATTGGTTTTAAGTATGGCATTTGACTTCCCTTTTAGTGAGTAATAATTGGCCATTTTATAGGACATAAGTAAACTTATGCCCCTCAGGAACTTGCCTTTCTAACACCCTTGCCCACTAGGTGTTATTATCAACTCTAATGAACAAGAGAGTTAGGAACTATAAAGATCAGAGAGGTTAGGTGACTTAACCAGAGGTCACGCATCAGTAAGGATGTAGCTAGAGCACAGACTCAAATTTTCTCCTTCAAAAGCCTGTGTGCATGTGTTAGTATTATATATAGCTTGTCTAAAATGGGACCCTTGGTGGGGTATTCTCTCCACTTCAAGTTGTTATTACTGTGGAGGATGACTTGGCAGGAGGGCAGGAGAGCCATACTTGAGATAAAGAGAAGATTAAATCCTTGGTGGTTATCAGCTGCCTTCTGTGGGCCTCAAGCACTTTATGAAAACCTCTGGTGTCTCTTGTGAATTGGTAACTAATTCTAGGGCCTTGATAGGAAGACTACTTCCAGTAGGAGGCAAAAAACATCTGGTCGTGTTGTGGAATGCTAGCAGCTTTGATGATCGTGGTAGCAACTAGCCAGCGCTGCGGCTATTTAAATTTAATTTAAGTTCAATAAGATTAAAAATTTTCTCCTGCCCTGGGTGGGTAGCTCAGATGGTTAGAACATCATCCCCATAGGCCAAGGTTATGGGTTCAATCCCTGGTCAGGGCACATACAAGAATCAACCAATGAATGCATAAATAAGTAGAAAAACAAAAATGGATGTTTCTTTCCCACTCGCTCTCTCCCTCTAATCAATAAATAACATTTATTTTTTAAAAAACCTTTAAAAATTTACCCCTTAGTTGGACCAGCCACATTTCAAGTGCTGAATAGTCACAGATGGTTCATGGTGACTGTATTAGATAGTTCAGATATAGAACAGTTTTGTCATCAGAGAATATTCTGTTGGGCACTTTGATGTGTAGATGTGTTGCCATAAACAACACAGGTAGCTGTCTTGTTATTAATATGGGCATCTAACAACGATTATGCTCCCAAATATGTACTTGTCGGATTTGAACTGGGACACCCCGTATTCCCTCTTTTGACCTCAGATTGTCTTCACTGCCATCAACTCAGGGTGAAAGGAAAGATAATTTCATAATCGAAACCTGTGGTAAACCTACAGATGATATCTATATTGAGAAGCATTAATTCATTCACTTATTTATTTTATAAAAGTACTTTAAATGCTCATGTTGAGTACTGTAAATCCTTCCTATTGAAAGCAGCAAAGCTTCACCTGGGAGCTTGTTAGAAATACAGACTCTTGGGCTCCACCCCCAAAAGCCTACTACCCTATCCTGTTTTAATCTGCATTTTTACAAAATCCCCAGGTGATTCACCCACGCATTAAAGTGTAAGAATCCCTGCTGGAAATAATCTCTTTCTCTCTAATAGTGGCCCTATCTAATCTTGACTAGGTATATTTTTCTTCAGGTTTGTCCAGTCCCCAAGTGTGTAAAAGTGAGATAGACCTACCATCATTTCCAGCTCTTCTCCTGGCCCCTCTCAAGAGGATTTTGGTTCCAGTTGTGGCCTTTAGCCTCTTCTTTCTGGCCCGTCACTCAGACCACTGATGGGCACTTTGGCTCTGCTCCTCCCTGGATTAAACCTAGATGACTTGAGGGCTGCCCCTTTCTTTCCCACCCCTTCCCATGTCCCTTTTTTCTATCAAGTATCCCTATTTTCCTAAAAAAAAAAAAATTCCTTCTGTTTTTCTAACTCTCTTTCTGACTTACTGAAGGGTCCCTTTTCTTCCCACTCTGCAGCATCACACTATAGTAGGACTTTATTGTACTTTATTAGGCATGTGGAAAGCCTGGTAGTTCTGCACAACCCACTCAGGGAGTCTTAAAACCCTGCATTTTGTTGTAACTTCTGTTTGCTCTACTATAGTTTCCAAATAAAACAAAACTTAAGGCCTGCCTTTTACATATGACAGTGACCCTTCCAGACCTCTATCTGTGTTGGCAATGTGTGCACGTGTGTGTACATTTAATGTATAGTGGAACAGTTATAATGGGAGGAATACAAACATTTAGGTGACAGAGGCAGAAGGAGCATTATAAAGGAAATGTTAGCATTCGAGGGAAAAGGTAGTTATTTTTATTACCCGTGTCGTGTAACACCTTGTGCTATATCGATGTTTCCTTTTGGTTTTCCATGTCTTCCTAGATATTTGGTATAAGTTTGGAGACCAGTAAAAAAGCTGTTGCAGTGGTCTCTATAAAAGACCAGAAATCTATATAAATGACTGGTCAGGTGCCGGGGAGTAGAGGAGGAATACCAATACATTGGCACCTCGGCACTGATCGTTGCTTTGTTCCGGGACTTGTGATGAGTGCCGAAACCGAGGACTACCAAGCAAGCGGTGAGTGCTGACGCTGGGCGGTGTGGTGACTCATACAGGTTCTAGCAAGTGCAAGGAGTCCTGAGCAAGCACCAAGTGCTGAAACATCTTTTTCTTGTCAAAATGAGTACAGGGTCTGACGGGTTCTGAAGGTGACGAGTACCAAGGCACGACTGTATTAGATGCCAGAATCCTCAAGACTACCTTAGCTCCCGGCAGGCCTGCTCTCTGGAAACTTGCAGCTAGCTGGGGAGACATGGAAAACCAAAAGGAAACGTTTAGAAAATACAAGATGTCATACAGATCCATGCCATGACAAGTAGTAAAAATAACTGCTGTTGTTTCCTCTCACGGCACTAACCTTATTAGCAGCCTCAAATATGTCCATTTTGGAATCCTGTGATGATAGCTTTCATATCTTTGTAGGGTAAAATCTAAAATATACATCACACTGAAGATTTCTGTGTTTAAAATGAATTTTAAGCTTAAGTTCCAGTGACATCTGGCCAGTCCTAACCTCACCAGAGAGAAATATTTTCATTCTCCAAAAAGTTTAAAACCCTGAGACGACACTGACTTTAAGAATGCCCCCCTCAGCTCTAAAGTTCTTTATCAGGAAGCCCTAAAACACTTCACACCCTCGTCGTCCTCTGGGTTTGGGCCAGTCTTTGTTTGCTTCCAGTTTCCTCCCTTCGCTGGGTCATGCCAGTCTCCTTCTGGGCCTCCTGCCAAACTGCGCCAAGGGCTTCGAACAGTGTCTCTTCGCTTGCCTTATTGTTTTTGCTTATTTTAAGTGCCTCTCCCGGTATTTTCCATAGAACTTTTCCGAATTGATTCAGGAGGAAAAATTGCTTCTTACAGCTCTACTGCATTTAACTTTGCCTGCATTTTAGAACTGTTTTTCTCAGTATATTCCATGATGCTGTTCTTAACTCTGCATTTGTTTAATGTCTATGGTTATCTGTTGTTTCCAAGTTTTTATTAAACCGAAATATCCATATGTATCAAGTTATTTTTGTTCAATAAATTGTAAAGTGAGATGTCTGAGAGGGGCTGATCAAGTGTTATTTTGTAGGGGAGTAGTAATTTATTACTCCAAAAGGACAGCTTGTCATTTCTAGTTTCAACTAGTATCTTTGGTTCTCCTACCTATTCAAATGTACAGATGACATTAGAGACTTTGCCAAGCTTTCATTCAAATGCATACATTCTATTTGTGTATGATTCCAGTTTACTTTTTCACTTTTCATACATCTACAGTGTCAAGTTTCCTTGGAAACCACTTGAAATGTAATTAATTTAAAGGTGATTTTTTAGCACTTTTACTTCAGCTGTTGATGTTTTATAAAACCAATAGTAGTAAAGGATAGAGGAAACCTTCCGAAACTATCATTAGAATTCATTAGAGTGTGGTTTAAGATCAACTCTGAAAGGATCCATCTTCAGTGAACTTACAGAAGATGTCTGTATCAGAAATATTAATTGATGGATTAATTTTATATGCCAGGCTCAAAAACAGATGGAATTAAAGCAGTCCTTGAGTTCAAGGAAGTTACGCCTAGTGAAGATGACGGTCAAGTGCCGTTACCACGGTAAGTGCTATGCAAGTTTTGAATGAAGTGCCGTGGGAGCAATCGGTTTTGCTTCACAGAAAACAGACTACCAGTAGGTGAGTTACCTTCAAACATCATTGTGAAACGTAAAGAAGAACAGTGCAATGAAAAGCCGTTCTTGAAAATGGCTGTACCCATGTGTTCTAGGAGATTGTAATTAGAAAAAAAAAAAATGCCGATGGTTGTATAACTTCACCCTCCAAAGGGACAGTAAGAGCTAAGAGATTTAATAAACGTTTGGTTCTGTTTTGTACACTTTCATGTAACAACAAGGCCAAGGTGCTGACGGTGAAACCCCATGAAGATAAAGCTGTCACTGCCACTCCCTTCAGCCTATTTAGATGTTACCCTTTTCACCAACACCTCTCTTCATTTTCCCTGAGTATGTTACCATACAGTGACCTCATGGATGTTTATGTAGCTGGTTTATTTGTTTTGGGGTATGTTTCTGGTAGTGATGGTATAGGCCCTGTTGGTATATTTGAGCAATCTCCTAATTAGTACCGATATTCTCTGAGAAAATAATCTTTAACATAATGCACCTTGTTTTGATTTCCAACTCAAGAACTCTCTGTGGTTGCTGTTTGTGTGCTAACTGCCCAAGGTCACCTGTTCTCCTTCTTGCCTCACTCATCCCAGTATGGTTTTGGGCCTTCCACTTCTCTGTCTTTTCCGAATGACACATGTCCAAATTCTATACTAGACATTTTTGTTGTGTTTATTTGATCACGGAAAGTGTTCTTAGGTTCCTTGTGTATGTTCTGAATATCAAATTAACAAAATGGGGGCCTTGGTTTCTAAAATTTTTTTTTATCTTCCCCAAATGTATACTATTATACCCTCAAAATATTGACACAAGTTGCCTGTTGCCTCCTCGACATTTGAGGGGAATTCATGTGGACATGGGTCATCCTCTATACCTTAAAACAATAATTTTAAAAGGCAGAGAACAATATCAAGATGAAGAAATCTCAAGATCTATTGTACCCTTAGCTAAATATTGTCATGAAATAACTTATGAAAATACTCATATATTAAACATGATTATCAGTGGGTTATTGTCTTTTCTAAGAAAAATAATAGATAAAAATAAAGGTATTGTTTTAAAAGGCTTTTCACAATTATCTTTCCTGTATTTGAGATTCTGTTTTTATTTATGCAATTTGAAAATTTCCTTTTTCTCCAGTCACACAGAAACACTGCATACATTGTATTCAGACTAGCAATAACAATGCATCAGGGAGAAATTTAATGGAGCTAGTTAAGTGCTATTACTATGAAATGTACATTTGTCCATAGTATTCCCCTAGCACAGCTTCCCCAACACAGAGATGTTAAGTAAAACCAGCATTATTCCGTCAAGTGTTATGAGACCAATACCTAGCTTCCTCCTTGCCCAGACCAGCAATACAGAATAGTCCACTCCATGAGTACAAATGGGCAATGGTTGCTGGGCTCTTTTATATAAAAATGTGGTACATGTTCTTCCCTGGTGGAGGACATGAAGATAATCAAAGTAGCTAACATTTATTGCTTGCTTACTGCATACTAGGCACTGTTCTCCGTACTTTACATATGTTACTGCCGATCTCAACACGCGAGAGTTACTATTAGTGTCTCCATTTTAGTAGTGAGCAAGCGAAAACACACACCATTAAATAACTTGCTTGAGTAGGTTTCATAGCAAGAAAGCAGATCCCAGATTAAAACCCAGGCCATCTGGTTCCAGAGCCCCGCTCACAATCAGTGCTGAACTACCGTAGCCAGTGTTAGCCCAAAATAAAAGAGAAAGGAACTGTAAGAGGGACATGAACAAAGAGGAAAAGAAAAAAGTGGGAGATAGGAGAAAAAAAAAGGAAGAAAAATAAAGATGAAGAAAAGGAAGGAAATAGGAAAGAAAGAAATGGGAAAAATTACCTTCTGACTCTTGTGCCACCAAACCAGGGGCCAACCTAAAGGAGCTTGTTCATATCAACATCAGTGAAATGCATGGCATTGTGGGTACGTTCCTCGTGTTTCCTAAGCCCTTGGCCCAACCACCCCTTCACACCCACATTCAGCCATGCTTCTTCTGACCTGGGGACATTGTCCTGGCATCTTCCCTTGCTGTACCTCTAAGATTCACAAAAACTGTAGAGGCCTGGCCTCTTACAAAGAACGATGAGATTGACTCTGCACTCATCTGATTTGAACTTTAAGGCATAAAATAAGCTGGAGGCCAAATGGTTACAAAATGTGTCCTTAAAATATTACAGAAGAAAGAGTAAAATTTGGATTTCAAGTTCTCCCTAATTGATTAGACTCACCTTATCTTCGATATGTAGAAAAGATCACGGGGAAGCGTGTGACAGTGGTGCTCAACCAGGGTTGGTTTTGCACCCCCCCACTCAGACATTTGGTAATATCTGGAGATATTTTTAGTTGTCATACCTGGGGCAGGGAGAAAGAGAACACCACTGGCATCTAGTAAGTAGAGGCCAGGGATGCTACTAAGGATAGCCCCTCATAACAGAGAACTATCCAGCTCAATAGTCAATAGTGCTAAGGTTGAGAAGCCCTGTTCTGTAAGACAATGCTATCCAGGCTCAGGTTAAAGATCCCCTCTGGTGGCATGAGAATTTGTTCTCCAATAAAAGTACAAGGACAACGGGAACTTTCTTCCAGCCAAATTCCACTTTTTCAATCCAACTCCTTCCTGTTTGGCCAGGCCATTCATGAAAGAAAGAAAAAAAAAGACGCAGAACGAAAGTCGTATAAAGGTCCAAGCCCAAATATTTGGGTGTAATTCCTTGCCAGTGTTTTTTACCTCTGGTTATGTGTGAGTGACATTTGGGTGTTTCTTTGTAAAGCCAGGGGTTGCAATGAAACTGAGCAAGTGTTGTTGAGATACTAATAGAAGAAAGGAAAGAAAAACCTTTATTCTGATGCAACTGCCTGAGGAATACTTATTACCCAACAATTAGAATAAGATACTTTGATGAATCTTCCTTAAGAAAACTTTCTTTACAAATTTGAATATTACCTTTTATGTGTTTATTAGTGATAACATGTAATACTTTTAGAGATTCTCAAAAAATCGATAATAATATATTTGAGATGTATATACTATTTTAAATTTTATGCACCAGTCCTATGTACATGATCTCATGTAAGCCTGATACACCAATTTAGCAGATATGGAAACTGAAGACTCAAAAAGGTAAAGTTATTTGCTCAGGCTTACATAAGCTAGTAAGAAGCAGATGAGCATTTGAATTCACGTTCTCTGACTCTGATCAGGTCTAGCATTATTTGCATAATATAATTTGTATCTCATTATCCCTGTTCCCAAGATGATTCAAAGAACAGAATATATCCCTATTGGTAGTTTTTAAAATGCAGCACCAAATAAAATCAATATATAAATTATGTATATATACTACTATATTAACATAGTGGCATTGGAATTTGTTATAATTTTATAATAAATTATAATTTTATTGTAATCATTATAAAAGACTCCAAAATAAAATTTTAAAATGAATGAAATAAAAAACAAGTAAAAATAAAACTTCTAATGCTTTATTCCTATACCTCAATGAATCGTCATCTTGTGTACTTCCTAAGATTCTCCCAACCCCTTTGGAGGCTACTGGAGGGATAGGTTTGGTTCCTTGCTGTGTCAAACTGGGAGACCTGGCCTAGCCATGCCTCTTCAGCAACTCCATTAGAAATGGCTATGCTAACGCCAGTATTAGCTACCAATCCCAGTTCAGATCGACACTTAAACCAAATGACATAGCAGTAATAGGAGAATACAACCCTCGTCTATAAGAATAGTGCATGAAAATATGGGGAGGGGAGAGACTTCTGCCTCTTATCATCACCAAGGTTAATATATAGGGTGACAGGGCAGATCCACATCACAAGACTGAAGCTCCAGAGCATTTCATTATGAAGGCCTTTATCTCAGAGTCACGAGGAACTATGCTTACCATTCCTCACCAGTACTTCTTGTGTAGTAATCACTTAACAAAATGCATGCTGGGTTCACTCAGTGACCATGAAAAACTATTATACTACAGAGTGAGGAGATCTTGGGGGACATGAATCATAGGCAGGAAGGCTAACTCTAAACATGTCATTTAGTTACTTCATTTAATTTGAATTAAGATGTCAGTAAAGCTTCTATAATTTTCTTGTTTCACTTTTTGCCAGTGTCCACACTTCCTCCCTTAATGTAGATGGAACTATGTCAGACCTGGGGCAAATGTGAGGTGAAGAAAAGATAAAAAATGTTAAATAATGTCTCTTAGCTTTTCTGAGATTGGAAATAATCTCCATTCTGTCATGTTTCTCCGTGACTTACCCTCACATTTAGATAGATAATAATACTTCATTTAACTCCCTGATGACCTGAGTGAGAATGCTTCTTTGATCCCCATTCTAGGAAATCTCCCATCTGCAGGGCATCTTCTGTTTTCCAGTCTGCTCCAGTTAAATTGCTTTCTGTCAAAGTATAATATTGTTAACTGGCCACCCTGTAGCCTTCATAATTCTTAAAATCTTCAACTTTTGGAAATAAAAGAGATATTAGAATATACTGGATATAACTATTTTCATCTCAATTAATAGATAATTAAGTGGCTAAGTGAATTATTTAATTTTTTTAATTGGGGAATTTAATGTGAGGATTCTAAGGCATCTAATTACCAAAAGGAGAAGAAAGCATTGGGCCTCCAGTTCAACTAGGATCGTGGATTTAAAAGTTGTTTCTGTCTCCCTGCTCGACCTCTGTGTCTGTTTTTTTCTTCCATCTATTGGAGACTTCTACCGCTCAGATCAAATTGGGGAAGACAGCCACCAAGCAGCTGCAGGTTTGTATTTCCTAAGTTTCAGCCACTGGAAGGAGGCTGATATTAATTTTTTGGTTCCAGTTCTGAAATTCTTTGGAAAAAAATTATATTGGCTCAGCTTGGGAGTATCTATGTTTGGACCAGTCATGGGAAGGGTAGGGTTAGAGCTGACTAATTTGGGGATTAGTAGTGTGATCCCATTATAATCACATAGATGATGGGGCTGAAGGGGGCAGGCCCCAACTAAGTGGGAGAGTGGCAGAAAAAAGTACCTGTATTTACCACAGAAATAATTTAGTCCAAGCCTTTCATGTCACAGATGATGGAAATTAGGCTCAGAAAAGTGGGTGGACCAGTCTAGTGAGAAATCCAGAACTGGATCTCAGGTCTCCTGAGTGCTGGATTCACGTTCTTTTATGCCACAGAAGTTTGCTAAGCCTTTACTATGTGCCAGACCTGGTTTCAGGGGCTCAGGCTGGTCACAACAGTGAGCAGCAACCACAGAAGGTTTCTTTGTCCTCACTCTACTGCTTCTCGGATCAAACAGATGGTCTTCTGATCTCCCTTCTTTTAAACAGCTCTTTTTTAAAAAATCACTGCTCCTATTCTTCCCTATAGAAAACTCCAGAGCCCATTCTTTCTGCCTCTTCATTGCTTTCCTACATGCCAATTGATTCCTACATTTGCTTTTCTAAAATCTGTATGAAGAGTGATCAATTGCTCTGATAGACCCCTAGTCACAAGGTATAGATTTAATACACTCAAGGCTTTGGGAAAAATAAGGTTGTTTTCACCATTTATTTAGTAGTTGTGATGCCTCACTAACTACTTGGCCTCAAGGGACGGATATTTATATATAATGATTGCAAATTCTTTGGGAATTTTTTGGGAATGCCAAAAGCGAAAGAAAAAAAGGAATGGACATTAACTTGAGTATTGGTGTGTGGTCAGACATACATTGCTCCTTCCGTGTGCTAGCTGTGTGACCTTCAGAAGTTCACTGAACTTCTCTGTGCCTTAATTTCCTAATTAATAAAATAAAAGTGGGGACTAGACAATCTCTACTGAAATTATTTATAATTCCCACTTTTACTATATACTGAAAACAATTGGAAAAGCCAATGAAATATAAAATCCATTTCAGATTCAGAATTCTACATTTTCATGACAGCTAGTGGCTTCACCATGCTTTCTGCAAGTGTGATTAGGCCAGCATTTCACTATTTGTTCATAGATCCTAACTGATCTAATTATGCTCATTAAATAAACCAAATTTCTTTGAAAACAAAATGGCTTTGTCTCCCAGTGCTAGCATTATAATGAGTTGCTGCTGTGATTTTTTAAATATCTATTTAGGTAGCCAAAAAATCTCACACTGGTTTTACATGGAAAAATGTCATATTCCAAATGATTTCTTTCTCCCCATATTAGAAGGCTAAGATATAGTATGAACATTAATTCATATTATTTGGAAGTCTCCATGCATTTTATTCCATGAAAATCTAAGAGAAATGGAAGGGAAAGGCATTTCATTTTTGCTCCCTGGATGACTTCAATATGCTTGCTTGATTAATTTTTTTTAGGCCTGCTTTAATTTTGTAACTACCTGGGTGCACAGGTCTATGCATTTTTTTTTGTCTGATATCAGAACACTTTCATATTGAATTCTACAAAAAATCATCTTGGATCCAGCATTTCCACACTGCCCTTTGTTCCCTTGACTACTGGAGACGGCTATGACTTGATGGATTCTGGAAGGGACAGCATGTGAAATGCGCCTGTTCCCAGAAACAGCATGCAGTCTCTGTGACTGGACTCTGGGTAGGCATTCCTGGAAGCAGCCACTCAGGAGTGCTACTTTTAGCAACAATAGCAGCTAAGATATGATGCTCCAGTCAGGACATTGTGCGTATCTTTTCTAAGTGTCTTGAATGAGGCACTGTTTGTGGGTGCTTACCGAGCTCAGAGCTGAACGCGAGCCTTCATGTCACATGGCTATTAGTGTTTTCCCATTCAAAAGTGGCTGCAGAGCAAACCTGCTGGAGCAGCAGCTTAGTCTGGGCATCAAAAACCTTCAAAATACTCCAAACGTACCTTAGTCATTCTCCCACTTAAGAATTTGTCTTAAGAAAATAAATGTGTATTATAGTGGCTGGCATGTAGAAAACATGCAATCAATGTTAGTCGTTGTTATGAAGATGATCTTTACAACATAATCTACAATGTTGAAAACTTAGATTAAACCTAAATGTCCCAGAAAAACAGATTGATTAAATAAATATTATCATGTCCTTATAAGATACCATGGGGTACCACTAAAAAGCATGTCAGTGGCTTCCGAATTTTGGCGTGCATCAGAATTGCTGGAGGAACCTATTAAAAATGAAATTTCCCAAATAGTCTATGAATAACTGGAAAGTTCTATAAATAAGAGAGAAGTTAGGATTCATATATAAACAATATATATTTAAAGGATTATTATTTATGTCAAAGACTTGGTGTCTATGTTTAACCAGTTTACCTCACCAACAACCATCTGTCTTAAAATGACCCATTTAAATCCTTCAGGTCATTGAACACGAACCACACTCGAAGCAATATCTTCTTCAAAGAAGTTTTCTTTAAATGGTCATTACTAAAAAATGCCCTTTCCCCAATCCTCCAAATCATGTAATTGTCTTTATATGGAGATAGATAGATATCCCTTTAATAAAAGAATAACATTTTCCTTTAAGAGAAAGAGTCCATTTGGGGAAATACATCATATCTGGGGCTCTCGATTAGCCTTCTCTCTGTGTGTTCTCATAAACACCTGTGTTGGGATCAAGGGTAGTTGGAAGGCTGGGGCTGAGGGTACCGAAAGCACTGAACTATCAACTCAGAAGTTTGCTACAGCTTCAAGATAAATAATTTTATCTGTAGTTTCTATTTTGCTCAAGGAAATATACATACTAAGGAAACGGCCAACAAAGTGTTCAATTGAACAAAGAAGCCACTAGACTGAGACCAGCTTCAATGCCTTAGGAGCCTACCTAAGCAAACCCAAACCTAAGCCTAAAATGCCTCCAGGTGAAGAAACAACCAATCACAAATAGCCAACCAGGTTTTTCCAAATAAGGCAAATGCTTAAACTACAGCCAGTTAAATGATTTCTTTGCTTTGCTTGTGCCTCTTGTGTTCAAAAATAAAAAAGAAGGAAGTCTTCTCTAACTAGCTGTTGTTGGCGAAGCACTCTTAAGCCCTTCTGGTTTGTCTCTGCCCTACTTAAATTGATTTTTGCTCAAATAAAATACAATTTTAATATGCTCAGTTTATCTCTTAACAACAGGGTTTGTTTTCTTCCGGATGAACCATTACTTCAAAGATCAATGTAATAGATTTTATTGACACTGGAAAGTCCAAGTTATTTCTATCTTCTGGGTATTCCTTGCTGCTTACCATTACTGTCCCAAATCGTGGAGTTGACCTATCAATAGCAGAGTGACTCAGTGAGTACTTATATGTCATATTTTAGGAAGAGGGTTAAAGTCCTAATTTCTTATTCCTTCCCAGGCAACAAGCTCCCCTAATATCAGAACTGCAATTACCTAGAGTTTATCTGAGCCAGGCACTGTTTTCTAATCACTGCACCTAGGTTTGTATTTATATATTTAGTTCTCGCCCTGTTAGGGGATAATACCATTATTCATTCCCACTTTACAGGTGAGGAAATCTCACCAGGAAGGTAAAGATCACACAGTTAACATACAAATGACCCATAAGGATTTGAACCCAAGTATTCTGAAAGTCTTCACATGTAAACTTCTAAACCCCAATCTTAGGTGTACTATTCTAAGGTCAACTTTTGCTTCAAATACTGGAAAAGCTATGGGTGAAGGGGAGAATGCAAATGACTGGTGGTAGAAGGAAGTGCCTGAGGGCACAAAAGGGGAGCCTTCTGGAGCCTGCAAAGCAAAACTGTGAGAGCAGGAGCCTGGTCAGAAACCGTGCTCTTCTCTGCCTCTGGTGGGCTAAGGCCCTTGCAAAAGGAATTTCATTTTTCTGAACCTCAGTTTCCTGTTCTGTAAAGGCTGATAATAACAGCACTTTCATCCTATTCTCATAGTGAAATAAAATAATATATGCACAATAGGCACAGAGAGACCTTAGCTGCCACCTACCCCCACCCCTGCAATCAAAGGCAAAGAAAGAAACTTGAGATCTTTGAATTTACTAAATTGAAAAGACAGATTTCCGAGTAAACTTTGCTAAGGACCAGAAAACAAAACAAAACAAAGCAACAATACCAAAACAAACAAATGAAAGAACCCGGCAGGCATTTGTAACCATTAATTTTCATGACTTCGAATGTTCTTTTAATGTTCTTTTCTTTTTTCTTTTTTTACCTTCCCCCCTCCTCCTTCTTCTCTTCCTCTGCCTTATTCATTTCCCCCTTCATTTCTTAATAGAACCCTTTCTGAAAACCTCCAGCTTTGACTTCACTAAGAGGCAAGGAGGATTCATTTCTACCAGAAAGCTATGGAAAGCAGACTGCCCTGGGGGACACCCAGCTGCACAAGAAAAACACAAAGAAGCTGGCTGAGCTGGGAGATGAATATTCTAGAGGGAGGGAGTGTGGGGATGACTAAAAATTGCAGATTCTTTCCGGCCTGGGATTGACTTTCTTAAGGTCTGCTTTGCTTATATAAAGTTGATTTACTTTACTAGAAAGTGACCCTTTGCCTACGCCATCTTAGATTTCTTTTTTGCATTCCCTTAGAATCATTTAGGTTGTCTCAGGCACACATGTCTCCTTTGCCATCCAAATTGCTGGTTGCAATAAGAAAATGTATCTTCTTCCTTTGGTTTCACATCTGCGAGGGAACAGGAAAGAACTGGGCTTTGGGGTCAAAAAACCATGGGCTGAACATCAGCTCACTACTTACTAGGCAGGTGACCTTGAGTACATTACTTTACCTCTCTAACGTTCTTCCTTGGAAAAGTGGGTATAGGAACAGTAGCAGCCAGCCCCATCAGCTTGTTTGATTGAGATAATACGTGTAAGGCACTAACAGAGGAGTGGAGCCTAGGAAGTATTTATTGTATGGTAGCTATTGATATTTTAGTCTATTGTTCTCTCCCACAAATGCCTAACTACGTGCTCAGTTTAACAAGGGTTTGTCAGGTGAACTATATAAATGAAACAAAGATATACTATCAGTTCAGGGCCAAAGATCTATTATTGTAAAAGGCTTGTTTCTTTCCAGGATTTTGAAGAATTGTAATGGACTAGGTGATGTTTTAGATGGAAACCAGAAAGGGAATCATGGAGACAGGAAGATAAATACAGAGTGACATCCTGCATAGTTGTCATTAAGTGGTGAGGGCATCTTATTCACATAAATAATTTTTGATTGTCTTAATACATTAGTAGAATACCAGATTATTTGAGAAGTGAAAAAACAGGGCTTAGTTTTCCTCAGACTAGAAAAAGTAATTTAACACTGAACAGTTCAGTTCAGTTTTAAAGATTGAAAGGGTACTTAGATTCCCCCCCATCCCTGAATTAGCTTTTTGCGTGTCTGAGGCTAATAAGCAGGTATCTTTCTGCCTCTAAATGACTTGTTATTTTCATTCCACTTCAGTTAAATAAATATTTTTACATGCATACGCCATGCACTAGGCACCTGGAATTAAACATTGATCAAGCCACAATTGTAACCCGAGAGAGTGAGACTGCAAATGTATTCAGTGCACAGAAATCGTGCTTTTGAGGAATGTGGTTGTGCTTGTGTTAACTGCTTACAAGGCCAGAGAGTGATCAATCCAATCACTCCTGCCGTGTCCTGGGTATAGAACTCTGTGTTCGTGTGTATTTTCCAAGGTGTCAGTTTACTAGGTCAGGCAGATACTTATTTTCCATCTTGTGAATGGCAGTCAACATTTACGCCCCGGAGTCAGAAGCTTGGCGAGCCATTTGCCAGGGCCTGAAACCACCTTTTGCTGTCACACAAGCAGTTGTTGTAATCACGTTGGCCCCATGCCTGGAGCAGGCTGTGTGACTCAGTGACAGTGGCAGTCAGAGCACGGAGTTGGAGACAAAGAAGCCTTAGATGAGGAAATCACGGTGACGATGGTCAGTTAGGACTGGATGGTTTTATGTGCGTGGAGTGTTTTTTAAAGAAAAATAAAAAAAAATATCATTCACCAAGGACACATTTAATTCTGTTACCTTTGCATGAGATTTAAAGTTTTGTCCCAGCAATACTTTGTTCAACACCACAAGTGATTCTACACTAAGGGAGAGCTCCAAATGTTAGAGCAGCCATTCAACATTTCTAGTGATTTTAGATTCATTTTGGTAAGGGCATATACGCCTCCTCTTACTAGAATTAGGTTTGGTTTGGCTTACTTTTTTTCAAAGAGATTTTATTTATTTATTTATTTATTTATTTTTAGAGAGGGGAAGGGAGAGAGAAAGGGAGGGAGAGAAAGAAACGTCAATGTGTGGTTGCCTCTTGTGCACCTCCTACTGGGGACCTGGCCCGCAACCCAGGCATGTGCCCTGACTGGGAATCGAACCGGCGGCCCTTTGGTTCACATGCTGGCACTCAACCCACTTATCCACATCAGCCAGGGTAAATTAAGTTACTTTTTGAAGTCACTTAGATTTTAACATCAACCTCACGCTAGACTCAATTCATTCTAATGAAGATAACAATTAATTTCCAAGAGAAATGTTAAGTCAGAAGTCTTGAAACGTTTTGAAGTCTACAACGTGTATACTTTGTCAAAAAATGATCAAGCACTTAATTTTTATATTTATCAATTTAGTTATTAGTTATAAATGTACATGGAAAATGATAATAAAGATAGAGATTTGTAACTATTGCTCAACATTAAGGGGAAGGAATCTATAAAAAATTAGGGAAGGATAAGTAAGGATTTGAAGCTGTGGTATTTGTAATACAATGTATTTCTTCTCCTTTTACATGTCAGTTACGTGGTCAAACAAGGTAGAAATATTCTGGTAACACCAGAGGCTCCATCCTTAATTGTGATTGGGTAGAACTACTGCACCAGGGGGTAAAGATGAATGTAACCTGGAGACAGGCACTACATTCTGAAACAATATACTCACAGGAACTTAAAATATTTGGTACAAGGGAACAACTATCTTACACTGCAATTTGGTGTGTATTTGTTGTGAAATGCTCTCATTGCATCTGAACACAGAATCCTAGAGACCTTTATGAGGCAGGTTTTTTTAAAAAGCCTTAAAAAAAGGCCTGGAGAATTGCAATGCAATTTGAGACAGATAATTGATTAATTTTTCATTCTTCTTTTTTTGCAAAGGAATTTTGTTTTTATAATTTTCCATTGTTTAAGGATGAATATTTTTGTATTTTATTAGGAACATACCTGTCTGCACTGAACAATGTCTCTTCTTTGTAGTTATTATTATCATCGGCATCATTTACAGGAGCCTCAGCTGACAAATATTTATTGAGCACCTACTATATTCTAGGGAGCTTGCTCTAGGGCCTGAGGATATAATAAAGAACAAAATGGGCAAAAGTGCCTGCCCTCATGGAATTTACACTTTAGAGTGGAGTGATTGACAGTAAGTATTAATCCAATACATAAATAAATTAAAAAGTATGGAAAATAAAACAATATAGCAGGGTAAAGGGAATCAAGGTTGTTGAAAGGACAGTGCTGCAGTTTTAAACAGAGTGATCAGGACAGGCCCCATTGAGAAGGTAACAGGAGGAAAGACTTAGAGGAAGTGAGAGAGTTAGTCACGTGGCTGTCCCTTGGTAGAGCATTTCTAGGAAGAGGCAATAGTCAGTGCAAAGGTCCTAAAGGTCACTGTTTTCACATAGCTCACTGCCTTCTTTATTCAAGGAGTACAGCATGCTACTCACAGGGAGGTTATTGTATTCCACTTAATGGGATTGGGAGACAAATACACCTTTTCCCAACTTTCTATCCAGGGTTCCTAACCCCTAATGCCTCAAACATCTGTGATTTTTTGGCTCAGAGAGTAACTCTGGTCAGTTTTGGCCATATGTTGTGGGTCTTGCCTGCTTCCTTGAACATGTATACAATAGGAAACCAATTTGATTATGGGCCTCTGTTTCATTTCAGAACTTGAATTAATTCTGCTTCTACAGGGAGAACAATGTCAAAACAACAATAAAAATCAGAGCTCCCACCATGCCCTGAGTGCTTATTACTTCCCAGGGAAGGTGCTAAGTACCTGTACTTGCATTGCAGTATTATTGTAACATGGCATCATTTAACCCTGTAAACGAGTACTATTCCTATAGACAGATGAGGAAACAAAGGCTTAAAGAAGCTGAAAAACTTGCATGAACCCCTAGAGCTAGTGAATTCTGGATTAAGGGTTGGAACCCAGGTCTTTTGTCTCTAGGGTCCATAGCCTTAGTGCTGCAGCGTGTTTCTTGAAAAGAATCTCAAAAGCTGTGTGAGAATTCTGGGGTTAGATAAGATCCAGGTTGAAGGGTTATTTCTGTCTCTTATGTGACCATGGACAAGTTACTTAAACTTTGAGACTCAAAGGTTAATAGTATAGACACTAATATCTAAGGCATAGCATCTACAGTACTATAGTATCTGTAAATGTTCATAGATGCTAATATCTATAGTACTAGTATCTAGTAGTATAGATCAGCAATTTTCAACCTCTGTCATCTCATGGCACACACAAACTAATTACTAAAATTCTGTGGCACACCAAAAAAATCTCTTTTTTGCCAATCTGACAAAAAAATAGGTATAATTTTGATTCAGTCACACTGGATGGCTATTGTTGTGTTGACTGTTGTCATTTTTTTAGTTTGACAATCTAAGGGAAAAGAGGTCAGTGCTCCTGACTGAGTAGGAGTTGCGTGTTTCAAGAATTCCTGTGGCACATCGGTGTGCCGCAGCATACCACTTGAAAATTGCCGGTATAGATAATAACATGCACTTTGCCAAATTAGCATAAGATTAGAGATGACATCCGTGCCTGCCACATGGTTGCTATCCAATAAGTGATCACTGTTGTGATTGAAGTATTATCTCTGCGTCTAATCGGGGTCATAGAGGAAGAAGTGTGCCACACTGAAAGTGCACCTAAGCTTTTCCTCTCTCACTAACCAGGGCTTCTGGTGGCTACTTGATCATTTGTCCCTAGAATCCAGGGAAACCATTGCCAGAAGAAAGAAGACCAGGAAGTGTATACTCCTTTTGCATTTCCCACAACTTAGAAAATGAAGCCCATTTTTTTCATCCTCACCTGAGGACATTTTTTTTTCACTGGGGTGAGGGGAAGGGGGGAAGAGAGAGAGAGAGAGAGAGAGGAGCATTGATGTGAAAGAGAAACATCTATTGGCTGCCTTCTCACACGTGCCTTGACTGGGGACCAAACCCTCAAACTAGGTGTGTGTCCTGACCAGGAATCGAACCTGCAACCATTCAGTCCACACGATGGCACTTCAACCAACTGAGCCACACCAGCCAGGGCGAAGCCTGTTTATTTAATTTGCACCAGAGCTTTGGGTGCCCTGTAAAGTCTTCCTCTGGTAGAAACAGACAATAAGCTCGTGCCCCAAGTAGGGAGAAACAATTAGCTAATTCATGAATTAAGGTTGTAGTTACAGTATATTCTTTTAGCAAAGATGGTAATTTGTTAGCTTAACACTCAACAAAGATTACCAATGTTACTAGAGAAAGTGCTGCTTAAGGATTGGTCCAGCTGTAAATTATGAAACTGAAACTCAGAGATGTAGGGGATGCCCAGAGAGATTAGCATTTACGTAGGGGATTTTGCAATAAAGATAGAAAATCAAGCCTAAAATAAGTTATTATCTTGAACAATAGTAGTATAAATAGGATCCTAATTAATGAATATTCTAGCAATTTTTAAGTAGGTAATAGGTTATGAGAGCTGAAAGGGATTTTAGAGCTTGTTTATTGATATTCCTCTCCCCCACCTCCCCATCCCCCTCTTTTTAGACGTGGAAACTGAACCACCAGCAAAGGAAATGCTGTGGCCAGTTCCACACAATACAGTAAAATGTTTCTCATCTTCATTTTCCTCTGGATGAAGTGATGGGGCTGAGTGAGAAGCATCGTTTAGATGGGTTCTTCAAGCGGGCTTTGCTAAATTTAGATTCGGTTCCTGCTTATGTAATTTTCCTTGTGTTTTCAATTATTTATACAAATATATTATTTATATATGTCTGGGACTTGTGCTTTTAGCACTCAATAAACAGGAATAATTTATAGGATTATGGAGTGCTTCCTGTCCTTACCTTTCAGAGCGTGTTCTTTTGCATTGTTAATTATTTGTTATATTTCAGCCTTGTGTAATTTCCTTTCCCAGCAGTCTTATGGTGATACTTAACTAGCCAGAGAGATCTATGTTAGGATCTACCCTTATCTTCATACACAGGTTCCAAAATCCAGGTTAATTCTCCCATTAGCCGTTTCCCTAGCACAGCTGCCTATGGGGGCTTTGTGGCACGGCCCAGCAGACTCCATTCCCTAGGCAGAGTGAGACCACACTGAGAGGAAGTGGGCTTCCAATCCTAAATAGAAGTTGCCTCTGCTTCAAGCTTCTTCTTTGCCTTTGCTTTTTAAAAACAATCCAGTTCTTGACATACTCTTAACCCTCCCTCATCACTCTCTTCCTTCTGCTGCCTTGCATTGACTTCAGTTACCTCTGTCATCCTGGCCCATAGCCAGGGAGCTGGATTCTACCTCCAGAAATCCAGACTCATGTGTTCCTCATGTCTGACCCTCCTTGTCCTTGGTTCTCGCCTTGTCTTGGATTTCTGAAGTCCTCATCCTGGCACTCACAGGAATGAATGACAGTTGCTGAGAAGAGCCAACACAGCCAGTACCCCAGAGTGGTGCTGGTATATAAGGAGGCCTTGGCAGAGCGGGGGCCGGGCCAGCTGGCAGCTCAGCCTCTGCCTCTTCTGCCCCTTTTCTTCACAGCCTCCTCAGCACTCCCCAGCGCAATTAGAAAGAGGACCTTGGCTGTCTCTCCCTGAGCCTGGAGGATAGAGCTCTCCAGTCAGTTTTGAGGAGAGTAAATATGGTGAGGTACATACACTTTCCTTCTGCGGAAAGGGAGGACAAAGATTTGCAAAGTGAGATGGCTGTCTTTCTTGCTACTGTCACTCAAAGTCTGTGGCTCAGGCCTTGAAGCATGGTCTTTCCCAGACTCCTTCTGTCTCTTCATTGTAGCCACCAGGTGAGCAGCCCTCTCTTAGACCGTTTAATCTGAAGGCAAGAAACCACCTTGCCAGAGTCACGCGTGTTTACGAGGATATAGACCAAACACACCATTGACTTGACGTGAAAGGACTACTGGAACGTAAACAAATAATTCTCAGGAAAAGGGGCCATTGGAGGATATTTTTCTTTCCTTTTCTCAGCATTTCAGCAATTTGTTTTCTACACAGAAGTCAATCATAATACTAGGTGTCAGAATTCATTGAATGAAAAACCAACAGATGGTCCTCTCAGCTAAAAAAGTGGACCTCTTTAGATCTTAGCTCTTTTGCATCTTTGTGATACCTTATTTATGTGTCAGGAGCCCTGACAGCATCTTTAAAGCCTCAAGGAAAGCACCTGGGGATGTACCTAGTTCCAAGAGCCTGACTGGCCATACCACTGGCTGTCGGGAGCTTCCCTCTCAGGGCTGTTTGTTCTCTAGCACACTTTGATGGATAGATGCCAGAAGGTTCTGTGCACTATGGGGCCAACGAGGTGGCCAGGGAGCTCCACCCAATCCTAGCTGAATTGGCCAAGTAGGCAGTAGTTAACTGTGTTAAAGGTGAAGGAGAGGATTTTGAGAAAGACACTCTAAATGCCCTGGGCAAAGAGTTTCCATAAGTTCATCTGGCTACAAAATGTGTATCAGCTCCATATTTAAAACGTCGTAAATTTCAAGAGTGGTTTGTGTTGATTGTACAAGATGTAAAAAGTGTGATGAATGACAGTGAAGGGCCTGACCTGTGTGATGCCCTATCTGCTCACCTTGAGTAAGCACAGCAAAGAGCTTCCTGTTTATCCTTTTGGGAATGTTTAGTGCACGCAGCATGGTATATCTAACAGACTAGGCGAAATGGGGGTGAAATTTAAAAAGTAGCTTTGTTCTTTCTCTAACCCAAGACCTTCAAACTCACACTACAGATCTCCCTGCACAACCCTTGGGCAGTATCTTGGGTGGATCCTGCAGCTTTTCCAAACACATCTAGATGTTAAAACAGTCTTTTATTTTCAAATATATTTAAAAGGGCAATCTGACCAAAATCGAATCTTTCTTATATCTAGTTTAAAATTTCTCCTCTCCCTCCAAGCCGAGGCCTGACCCTGGTGCAGAAGGCTGAATGGAGAAAGGGGAGTGTGGGGTGTAGCTTTTCACCCTCCTCTTCCCTGCCTTTCTACTCCTCTGGATCCTGCACGGAACCCTGCTGCCCCTGGCTCCTCCAGGACTCGACTGCGTAACCCATGGAAGTTTCAAAGGGCAAGACCTGGCTCAGTGGGTGTTATATTACCCAATATCTTTGCCCTCTATGTGGTGGATACCTAATGCTGACTGTGTTTTACATGGGATGGTACTGTGGGTTTTTCAAAGACTCCTCAGCCCAGGAAGAGACTGTGCTCTGGTCTCTGAATTGCTCTCTGTGGTGCTCTCTCAGCCCAGCCTCTCATGACTCTCCCTCAAGTGCAGTCTTATGATTCCTCTCCTATTCTCAGAATATTTCTGCTGGGATTATCTTGCCCCAGCAGGCAGGGCTCTGGAGTAAGACCTTTTCAAAATGACACCACCCTGGCTACCTTCCAGGGTGATCACTTAGCTCATGGGAAAACTTGGCAACCTCTGGCCTTTAGCTTTTTCTAGGCAAGAGGCGGGCACCTCGTTCTGTACCCCCAAGTTCTAGGGAACACAGATGAGTTCGCCCAAGAGCTCCCTCACCACATTCTGTTGTAAGAGCAGCATGGAGGGAGCCTTCTGAATTTTTGCAGATTGGCAAGCAATGAGGTGGCGGTGAGACGGTTTTCTCCTGCTGGCGGCCCGCTGTCCTTTCTTTTCTGCTCTCTAGGCACTCCATTCAACCTCCTTCATGAGGAAGGGAACCCATGGAACTATGATGCTGTTAGGCCCACACTCGTCCAAGCTCTCTTTCTTCCTCACTCTGATCATCCTCTACCGTCCTCTTCAATGGAGATTCAAGGTGGGTGATGAGCTAAGGATCACAATTCAGGGTGTTTACCTTTTAATAAGTCCTGAACAGGTAATATGTTCAATAGTACCTCTGTTTAAAATATGGGGAACATATAACTCGCTATTATTAATACTGAAACCTGAGCCCAGATTCTGATTAATCATGAAATCTATTTAAGCAAAACACACACATGTACACATATAACACACATGTCCAAATATAATACATCCTTTCTTAACCTCAAGCGGAAGTAGTCTATATTTACTGTTCTGGAACTTGTTTTGTTAAGAACATGTCTGAGACAGCTTGTGTTGTCAGTCCATGTAGATCGGCAGGGTATTACACTACATGGCTGTTGCCAGATTTCTGTTATGACAAATAATGCTAATGTAGTTTTTGTACACTTTGGGGAGAATATTTGCAGAATAAATTCCTAAAAGGAGAATCACTTCCAATTCACAAGTAAAATTTTAATATATGTTGCCAACTTGCCAATTTTTAATCAGTTTTCACTCTATTAGAATGTGGAGTGCCCATTTCTTTACACTTCTACTAAGCAGGAGATTTAAGAAGCACTGAAACATTTGTCAATGTGGTAGGTAAAAAATTGTTATATCTGCATTATTTTAGTTTATGTTTTTTAAAATGGTGAGCATGGAGGAACATCTTTCTATACATTTTTGAGTCTTTTGAATCTTTTCTCTGAGTTGCCTGTTCATTTCCTTTGCTCATTTTTGTATTCAGGATTTTCATATTGATTTTTAAAGAGCACATCATATGTTAAGAATGTTTGCCTTTTTCTGAGAGGCAAAAATGAAACATGGCCTCTAGCTCTTCTTTGATACGTTGACTTTATCTGTGTCTTTTTTTTTCCTATAAAGAATTTTTACAATGCAGTAAATCTATCAGTTTTTCCTTTGTGACATCTGGGTTTTATGACATCCTTAGAAAGGATCCAAGGTTCTAAAAGTATTCACCGATATTCTAGTGTTTTTATGGCATTTTTTTTTACATTTAAATGATTGATCTTTGTGGAATATATTTTAAAGTGGCTGAGCCTTTCTGCCTCTAACATTAAATGTAAACTTTTTACTTCCTAGACTTCTCTAACTTCTTTTTCTCTTCACATCACTGAATGAAACTCTAAGTTAAACTCAGAGTTCCTCTTTAAACACATAGTTTCTCACATAGTTAACCACAAAGGCAAATAAAAAAAGGCAAAACATTTTTTTAAAAAAATTATGCCCACTGCCCATTTTCCAGGATTCTCAGCCTAACTTTCGTGGGCACTGGTCTCCTGGACCAGTGCTTGTTTTCACGGCAGTTACAGTGCACTTTCAAATCTAGTAGTGAAAGGGGAAAGGCTGTTTGCTCCTCCTTGTTCTTACAGCAGGTGCCAGGAGAGGGGAAGTAATAGACCCAAGGTCACGGAGCAATTTAGGGTGTTGAAATCCAAGGTTCTGTGCCATCTAGTCTGTTGCAGTGATCATCAGACATCATATACAAAGCACAGGTAGAATGCATTCTTCTGATTGCATCACTCACTAAATTACATAATCCACAACAAAAACAGCTAAAGGGCAGTGGACGGGGTAAAACTTAGCCCGTTGAAATGCACAGATGTTTCAGTGAATTGGGAAAATGGCCTGCTCATAGAGATCATATATAATATTTGACAACGTGAGTCAGACTTGGGCATCATTCAAGATTAATCTTATCCCCTTAATGAAATAGCTGATTGTTTTGACTTGTTCCTCTCTGCCTGTTCCAAGTTGCCTGACAGTGTGTTATAGAGACAGTCTTGCTGGTCTGAAGCTCTATTCTCAAATGCTGAATTATGGAGTCCATTAAGGAGTTCAAAAGATCTGTTTGGAGAGGCAGGAATCCAGTAAAGCTTCTAATTTTTCCATGATGACTGATGGATTTGGAGCACTCTTAAGGGGTGGCTGTATAATGCTAAGTGTTTAGCGTGTGCCAGCTTTGTCACCTTACATGAACCCTGTAACTACCTTTTATTCCAACCTCATCTTCACAGACTGCCTCTGAGAGAAGAAGAATTTCTGACTTTGGAAGTTGGGAGAGAAAAGGGAGGGTGGGCATGACCGAGAGGGGTGGCACCAAAAACAAAACAAAAAAAAACCTGCCTGTGTCTTAATTACCTGGCAGATTCCTTGCTTTCGTTTCATAGGTCATTGGATTTCTTCCAGAACTGGTGTTTTGCAGAGGGTGTGCAGAGTGGTGTAGGCACTCTGGTGAATAGGGTACTCCTTCCTAGCTACAGGATATGGGAGAGTTCAGCACCAGGAAGATCCCTGTGTCCAAAATGGTGGGGAGAAGTCGAAGATGGTCTCTGTCTGACCAGCTGCTACTTTTTCTAAACTCAAGTGGCTCTGGGGATTGGCCCCAGCACCCCATGATACTGGGAGACTGTGTTCAATCCTAGGTGCCTAAAGTCCTTCAGTTAGTCTGTGGTTTGTGCGGTTAGTGCTGACAGCATCAGCTAAGTTGGAGTTACAGGCAGTGATTGTGCTCGTCACAGAGATGGTCCATTCCTTGATGTGCTTTCAAGTGCTGTGTCCTATGAATCCTGTTGGCAAGAAAACCATCCTCCACCCTAGCACTTAGTTAATAAATATGGCCTTGAAAAGCAGCCAAAAATGCATATGTTTGCTGTGCTGTTAGATTTCTTTTTGAAAGGAAAAAGCTCTTCTGGTTGTGATGCACAAAAGATTCTATTAATTAGCAGAACTTAAAATGTTTCCCTATAGGATAAAGAAAAATAATAGCCTACATCGCTACTCCACTGGTTCCTTTGTTGGACAAAGTTTATTGCTCTTGCTTCAGCATAGAAATTGCCACTCTGACCCCTTAGTTGTGTCTTGCATCCTCACACTGTGCGTACACAACTATCCGTTAATGTCAATAAGTCTCATGAGTGCATATCCAGTGGGGTAAAGTCAAGGGGACTAGGTTCCAAAGTCAACGTCTTTGCTATACGTTCCAAGATGAGTATGGTCAAAATCTTATTACTCTTAAGTGACTAAGAGTAAAAAAGTAGAACATTTAGGATACAGGTTAGAGATGAAGCAGAAGATTTTAATTTTTTTCTCCCTGAATTATGTTCACATATGCACCAGACTGTAAAACATTTCAACTCAAACTTGTCCCTAGGGATGATGGGATAGGGTCATTGGAGCTCATCTGGAAATAAAATTTCTAGAAAGAAATTTAAGTTTGTCAAAAGCCAAAGGAGAAAAGAGCAGCCAGCCACCACCCCCCAGCAGAAACCAGGTGCCAAAGATTCTGAAACAGGAGAGAGTATAATCAGAGGAGATATGTGTTGAATGAGGGAGCTGGGGAGGGCGTTTGGCCCCTGGAGGGACAAAGATTTCTTAGCTCCTTTCTACCTGCTGAGTCTATAGTAAGACTGAGGAGGTCTAAAAAGACATATAATCTCAACTCTAAGAACAATGTCCTCAGACCTCATCTCATTCGGAGAAACAGTATACTCCTATGATCCTTTGTTCATTTCACTGTGTATTCTATGAGCCCTCAAAGACTAACATCCCATTCTTCTCTCCTCTGAGTCTCAGGAGGCTGATGCATATGGACTGAATCAACTGGGCTCCCTTGCCTTTGGCTTCTTTTTGGGTTTGACTGATGGGAGGGACTGGCAAGAATTCAGAAGGCAGCAGAAAAGCAAGATGAATCTTCTTACTCCCCACAGTCTTTCCTGCCAGGCCTCAAGTTATTAGGGCTGTGTTCTTCTAGAAAAGACCAAAGCTCCTGTTGGGGCTCTTTCCTACACAGCAGGACTCACTGGGATCCAGCAACTCTCTCCCCTTGCCATGCAGGCCCAGGATTTCTGGTGCTGTCCCTCTCTTGCTAGTCCAGGACTGGTTTATTATCTTTTGTCGACATCCCTTAACTGTAATGACTCTGGCTTTCACATTCTTGGAGTGGCCCATCTGCTTTCTGCTACAATAATGACATATACATCTCTCCACATCAGTCTGGAACAGATAACAAGCGGCCAGCCCCTGACCTGGCTCTGACAGTCCTACTTTATAGTATTGTGGTTCCTGGTAGCTGTTCTATCTTTGGAGATGTTGTTCCTAGGGTCCCATTTTGAATTGTCACTTTGTGCTGTGCTCTGCTTCCGCCCTCTGGCCATGTTAGCTGTTCAGTGGCAATCTTGGCCTATCTGCTCTCTTTCTTGCTTTGGATAATTTGAGTACACGCTTCCTAGGAAGCAGGTGCTGTGCTGAACTCTTTACCTGTATATTTTATTTATTCTTCACAGTAAGTATTAGATAGTTGCTATCTTTATCCTCATTGTACAAATGAGAAATCTGAAGATCAGAAAAAGTTGCTGAAGGCCACACAGCTGGAAAGAGCAGAGATTCAAGTTGTGTTGTGCTCTAAACCACTAGTTGTTCTAAACCACTAGCTGATCCTCTGGCGTGGTTCTTGGAGCTCACTGTAATCACAGACGACGTTTCTATACACACTGGTACCTCCCTTGTGTTTCCTAAATCATGGGATATTCTAGCTAGTCAAATCACTTACTGGGCTTGTAGGCCTGGCCCATCTTCTGCTCCTCTCAGTTGGCAACTTGATCTCTGTCTTGGTCTGCTAGGGCTACCATAACAAAATTTAACTGGGTGGCTTAAACAACAGAAATTATTTCTCACGGTTCTAAAGGCTGGACATTCCAACATGAAGGTGTTGGCAAGATAGGTTTAATTCTGAGGCCTGTGCTCTTGGCTTGTAGGTGGCCACTGTTTGCTATGTGTTCATGTGACCTCTTCTTTACATGCACGGAGAGAGAGACAAAGATTCCTGTTGTGTTCTTCTTCCTATGAGATCACTGATTCTACAGGAATAGGGTCTCACCCTGTGATTTCACTTAACCTTTATTATTAGCCTAAGGCCATGTCTACTAATGCAGTCACTTTTGGGGTTGGAGCTTCAACATACACATTTTGGAGGGGACACAATTCAGTAAGTCTCTCTCCCTGGGAATTTAGACTTAGCATTGATTCCTGATCCATCATGTCAAAAGCAAAGATCAGACCCTCTATGGTAAGAAAAAAATTTCCTTTCCCTCATATCTACAAGGTAATATCTTCCCAAATGTTTACAAATGAATGTAAAAATTTAAAAAATATGCCAGGATTTGGAAATATCACTTAATCAAACACAGTTTAAGCCATACACAGATGAAGACTTTGACAGAATATTTATAGTTAGAGCATCCCATCCTGACTTCAGGCAGAGCAACATTACATTATTCCAGCAAGACATGGACAACATCACACTTAATCATTCTATGTTGGATTTACACATTTCTAAAGTGGCCAGGTTGGCTTCTACAATGTAAGAAGAGTGTGAAGATGAGAGCTAACAGTCATAAGTAAAAATTGATTGGAGGTGCTTAATTAAGGAAAGAAGAAAAAAAAGCCACACTGGTAGAGCAAAGGGGTTGATAAAACATTTGTCCTTTGATCTATTTTTTTGTGTGTGGTAAATCATAGAAGGAAAAAAATGGTCACATAAACAATTTATCTCCTTTTCCTACTTCTCCTACCTTTCCTTTGTCTTAAATCTGATATGTAGTTTTTAAAAATATTATTTTTTAATTATTGATTTTTAGAGAGAGAGAGGAAGGTGGAGGAGAGAGAAAGAGAAATATCATCCTGTTGCTCCACCCACTTATGCATTCATTGGTTCATTCTGGTATGTGCCCTGATCAGGGATTGAACCCACAACCTTGGCATGTTGGGATGATGCCAAGTGAGCTACCCAGCCAGGACTTGATTGGTAGTTTGTTTGTTTGTTTGTTTCTGCTCATTCCATCTCTAGAGAAGAAAATAGATTTACTATCTACAGCAAACCAAGTTGGAGTTAGCTAGTTCCTGAATTAAAGTTAGCATTTTTTGATGAAGAATTTTTAAATTCCAGCTGGTCTCAACTTTTAAATAACTGGCTAATCTTGGAGAAATAGCATAGCTTTCCACAAAGCAATGTATTCCTTTATTTGGAAAAAGAAAAAGTATGTTTTTACACATCGAGAAAAAGTTATAGAACATTATTTAGAATGATTTGCCTTTTATATACATTTTTAAGTTGGGATGTGTAGGTGTATGGTATGTGTCAACACAGATGAGTCTGAGTGTTTGTTGAGTATTGTGTACACTTTAGAAAGGAAATCTAATTAACACTAGGGACGTTGGCTATTGGGGCAGGGACACACCTCAGAGGAGGCAATCCAAACACAAAGTCCTGGGTATGTTTTGAACTAAGAGTCATAGAAAGAAGGAAGGAGTTTAGGGCCTTCGGACGGTTACAGGCCTGGAGCACCTGGCTTCTGTGGTATGTGAGGCAAAAATCCTTGCTGAGACACACTGGTAATATGTTTAGTACACCCATGTGTCCTAATATTGCTGGTGTGGAAAATCCTCATCTGTTAGCCTAATCTTTTCAGGAAGCAGAGCCACAGTCTCTCTTAGACACCCCTTTTAGTGTGTAGTTCACTCAGTACCACAGGTCTGTATAACCCCAATCACTTAGACTAAGTCTAAGCTCATTGTCTCTTGTTCTGTCTACAGTGAAGCTGAACATCAGCTAGTCTGCATAATGATTGTTGTCATTAAAATCTTTCTCTTTCCTGTATTAAATATGTTGTCCCTTTTTGGTTTTAAAAAGACAAAGAAAAAAAGAAAACAAGTAGTGTGGTATTAGATTGAATGTCTTCAGAAAGTTCCTCATATCCTCTGAATTCTGACTTTTTCCTCTTGCTTATCTTCTTGAGTACAAGGGTATTTGGACAGAGAACCATTTCTTTTTCTTCATGAGCATATGGGAGGGGTTTGAAGAATTGAAAAGTTAGATATCATGCCATGAGGAAATTATAACTTGATATCACAAATGCATTTGAGTTGGTTAAACTGTAATATACACAGCTCCGATTTCTTCACACAAGCACAAAAGTATCACAGGGAAGCTACTTATATGAGAAGTCTCTTTTTTCCCCCCTTTCTTTTTTAACGACAGTGTGGGGGAAGAGGTTCAGCTCTTAGATGTTGGTCTTTATAACTTCCTTGTTGAAATTGGGAAGTTTGAAAGTTAATGTCTCCCTCAGGGAATTTCCTTGACAAGTTAAACAGTCCTTGCCTTATTCTTCCAAGGTGGGGAACTCTCAAGGGGGGAGGTCTCTCAGCCACACCTCTTCCTGGAACATCTCTCAGAACTCCACCCTGGAATGTGGGACCTATGGGGCCTGTGGCAGGTGGGGATCCTGGGAAACACAAAGGCTGGTTGTGTTTCTTCTAAAACTTTGCTTTGTCTGTTCCGAAACTGTCTTGATTGAGCTGCTGTCCTGGCACAGAGATGCCATGAGAGTCTTTGGGAGTTGATTCACTTAGGGGCAGACCCTAAGGATATTGGGATTAGGCAAAGTGCTCTCCACAAACCATTCACCCACTTATTCTGTCTCCTGTACCAACAGGTGTTTGTGATGCTTAGTTTTGTGTATCAACTTAGCTAGGCCACGGTGCCCAGATATTTGCTCAAACATTATTTTAAATGTTTCTGTGAAGATATGTTTTTTTGGATGAAATCAACATTTAAGTCCGTAGATGTTGAATACAGCAGATTATACTCTTTAATGTGGGTGGGCCTCATTCAATCAGTTGAATTCCTTCAAAGAAAAAAAAACTGATCTCTCCCAAATAAGAGGAAATTCTGCCAGCAGATTGCCTTTGGACTTGAATGGCAACTCTTCTCTGAGTCTCCAACACACACACACACACACACACACACACACACACACACACACTTCTAGAGAACCCTGACTAATATGGCACTGAACATACCTTAAAGTTGATTATGAGAACCTCATTAGGAGCCTATTTGTGAAGATAGTTATTTGCATTATACTTTGATAAATTGAAGTGTTTTCTTTTTTTTTCAGGCTAGTGTTCCATACGAGGTTAATATGAAATATGCAGTCATGGAGAGACTCAGATAGGGATGCAGTCTCTCTATTTTGGCTTTCTATAACCATAATGTTACTACTGTGCTTAAAATTTTTTTCTGCTTTCAAGAAAAAGGTCAAAATGATTAACGGGGACTATGAGTAGTGTGATCATGTAATTATCCAAATGGGGACACTTTTGAGAGTTAAAGTAAGTGCTAGAAACAGGATCATCATATCGGCAAAACCTGGTTCTGAACCTTACTTCGCCTCCTCTGGCCCCATGTTCCCTCCACTCACGTGGCTGGGTGCCATGCTTCTTCCTGCTGCAAGGCCTGTGTCCATGCTGATCTCGCAGCCTAGAGCAGCCCTTTGCCAAGCACCCCAGCTCTGCCTCGCTAGTGCTTCCTCATCCTTCAGACCTGGCTCAGACATCATGCACTTGGTTCCCTGGATGAGGGTGATAGACTCTCAAAGCAGCACGTGTCTTTCCTTTGGGGCAGGTACCATTTCATAACTCTAACTTTTTACATTTATTTGGGTCATTATCAGATTCAAGTGTGTCTCCTTGACTGACTGTGGGCTTCACGGAGCCAGGGACTGTATCTGTAGTTCTATTGTTTATGTGCTTGTCACATAGTAAATGCCCCCCCAAATATTTATTGAACAAATAAATGAGTGAATCCTAAGCACTTGAGTCCCTTAAAAGGAAATGTTATTTTCACTGGTTAGTAATTAAGGAGACCGGGGTTCGTATAACATGCCCTTGGTCACAGTGGTACAACTGATATTCGATGCTAGGTTTGTTGACTCAGAGCTCAGGCACTTCCCACTACACCAAACTGCCTTTCTTTGCAGCCTGCAGAAACCATAGGCAAGATGATTGAAAGAAAACACTCCAATCTGTGGACTTCCCTTATTGCTTGATCTCTAAAAACACACCCCAACTCTTGGCACTACCAAGAGGAATGAGAAATCTATCTGTGTGTTTTGCATTGGAACCAAACGTAGTGGTACCCATTGCTTCTGAATTATCAAGCACCAGAATGAAACATATCACTTGGAGGTGAGAATAAGCATGTGAGGAAGCATGAAGGGGAGAACGAGACAAAATGTATAACACCTTCACATTTTATAACAAGAGACATTAAAATCTCACATCTAACATTTTTATATAGCTCAGAGGTGTTTTGGATATAAGTCTAAAGATTAAAGCACTTGATTTTGAATTGATTCCTAAACAGCAATTCCATTTCACTTTAGAGACACAACAGCTTAAGAATTGCACAACCCTCCTTGTCTATCACGTAATGAGACAGCTCAGACAGGGAAACTTGCAAAAATCTAATCAAAATGGCCTTACGAAGCTGTCTCCGGAATCACAGACCCATAGGGCAGTTTCACAGCCAAGTCTGCAAGACTTGAAAAAACAGGGTTAGATGGGAAGTGCTGACACAAGCCCGGCAGAGAGAATGGCCTCACTATACTGCTGTAACAATCTGAGGGAAAAAAATGAATAATTTTTTTTGTCTGCATTAATCTTCAAGCTGCTTCTACGTGACTTGAGGCTCTGCCACTGAAACCGACATAACTTGGCCACGTAAATGGTGTGTACATTCCTAGTGAATAGGGCCCTTGATCACATTCCTACCAATTATGCTGTTCTCAAAATGATCCGAACTGAGTCCTAACATGTCAAGAATGCTCAGGAGGGGAAAAAAACAACAACGGTGGAGGATTTTGCTCCTCTCTTAGAAAAGTAGAAGGAGGGACTTAATGGCAAGAGCAAGTTAAGACTTTTTCGGGCAACTTTTACTGAGGTGAAGTCAGCCGAGGAAGTTTTTACTGGGTGAGTTTAGGGTTAAGTCGATGACCAAGAACTTCACGTACTTGAGGAAAAGTCATTTTGGTCATGCCTGTGCTTCCACAGGGCTCGGTTTTCCTCTCATGGCATTTATCTTACCCTCGACATTTGTGTTTTTGCTTTACTTTTTATATCTTCACTCCCACCTCCAGCTCCTTAGATCTGAGTTGCTGGAGGACAGGAAATATGTTTTATTACTCTTTTAATCTTATACAGCACTCAGTTAACGGCAGTGAACATAGCAAACACAAAATACACATTAACTGACTTCAGCACTATTTAGTAACTGGAGATCTGTACAGTGTGAGATACGGGGAGAGGAGATATATTCTGGCAGTTAAAATTATGACAACTCTTGAAATTTATTGAGACACCTGGGCCTGGGAGTCTCTGTGTGTTTTATCATAAGCCTCTTGAACACTAGTGCCCTTCGCCTGGACCAGGTCACCTGTCAGACCAAACTGGCAGCACTGTTTTCCCTTGAAAGGGGCACGTCCAGCCACAGTCAACAATGCCATCATCGCCACACAGGCTCTGCACTTCAGGGAAACTTGGATTTTGCCAGTTCCCCGGTTTGCCAGTTCCTGGCTGTGTGACCTTGGGCAAATTTCTCAATCTCTTTAAGGGAAATGGTCTAGATGAATTCCAGAGGTGAGTGCCATGGCCCGTGGGTACCTCCTGTGTGTGTGTGTGTGTGGGTGAGCTGGGTCCATGTAGAGGCAGCAGGACAGGACCCATTGGAAGCCTGGGCACAGTAGGGAATTTCAAGGAGAGCAGGGCTTGGAGTTTGGTCTGTAACTTTGGCCTTATCTGTTTATCCTAATGTTATCTGGGGAAGTAAGATAGGGACCAGCAATCACCCACCAAGTCTGGATGGGGGAATCACTTCTTGCAACCTTGAAGGTTTGTGGCCATCCTGCACATCCTACAGACCAAATATAATCCTCGCACTCCATTACTGAGGTGGCTGTTGGGAATCCCAGTGTCATCTCCACATCCTTGAACTGTAAAAGAACTGTGGAAACCCCCAGATGTTCCTTCCTCTACGTTGACCCAGATTAGGAAATTACCATGCTACATACCCTTAGGCTTTTTAGGATTGGGGAAATGGAATTAACTGACATTTCTGAGAAGTCCACATGAATCACTCTAAAAATCTGAGGTTTCAGTCTAGATTTTGGCATCTCACACCTTAAGCTCTGCCCTATGCAGTTTAGCTTTCTGTACATATTTACACCAACGATAAAGAGTCACCAGTGGCACACAGATGTGGTGGCTGCTCCTGGGAAGGTCTTATCCTGATATTCTATTCAGCTGAAAAGGAGACCATGGAGTGAGGCTTCTCGCCCAAGGACGTGTAATGGGAACGTAGTGGAGGCAGGAGTCTCAATGTTTCACATCCAATTGGTTTGATGTCCCTGGGGAGTCCTTTCGGGATTGGAAAGTGCAACATGGCAGAGCCTTTCCTTTTTGACTCTTTCTGAAATGGGTCGCATCATCTGACTCTCCGAAAGTAAGTTTACTTTTTACAAAAATTAATGGGGATTTTTATTACAAGGGATGCAGCATTTTAACAACACTGCATGATGTGGTGAGTCATTTCAGAAGCTACTTACATAACAGGGATTTCCCTCAGGCCATACCAGTCATGGGGCAGAGCTGGGATGTCCTACTGTAGCAAATTGATGTTTCTGCTGCTCTTGCCCCGGCCCTGTGGGAACTTTTGATTCAATCCAATCCTTCCTCTGCTTGGTCAGAAGAGGGGAATCCCTGAGGAATGAGTGTTTTAGGAAATACAGTCTTTTCCACACACTTCATTCCTCTGTCTGGCTACACCAGTGTTTCCTGACCCAGGCATGGGCCACGGAACTGTGTGCTAGTCTTGTCTGCCCCGGTCAGATGCCTCAACTTTCCACATGCCAATTCAGAATGCCTTTCTCTTATTCCCAGCAGCTGTGGCCATTTTCTGTATTACTGAAGACAAGGGGGATGATGGACTCAATGTTTGAGGATCTTTCTCAGGGTTTCCTCTCTTCTTACCTCTTGGGTCAGCCAGTCCCATCCAGCTGCTCTCTTGAGGAGTGAGGTCCCTTAGAACCATGCAGGTCTGCCCCCTTTCTCCCTTCAAACACTTTCAGGGTCTCTTCCTCCAGCTATTTCTTCCCACCTCCTTTGGTAGATTCCTTTCAAAATAAAACCAGCAGATCTTGGGGGTGTGGTGGGGAATAAGGGCAGGTGGCTTTTGTTATACCTGCTTGAAAGGGAAGAAATCCAGGATATAAGAATATAAAGTAAGGACATTATTCAGATATATTTGTCACCTTAACTCTGGTTCCCTATGAGGTTTTTGTTTTTAATTAACACACTTTATTTTTTTTAGAATAATTTTAAGTTTACAGAACACTGAGCAGATATTACAGAGAGTTCCCATATATCCCGTCTCCCCACTTTCCCAGGTTTTAAGTGATCAATTATGGAACTTCTGGACTGCAGTCTTGTAAGTAACGACAATGTTTCTAGCCGGCTGAACCACTGAGAGATGTGCAAGGAAATAAATAAAATCAGCATTCTAAGTAGATCACTTAGTATCTTGGCCCACGGGTTATTTATAAAGGCAAATTACTAAATGTACTGATTGCAGAACATTTTCAGCATTTAGATTAGAAACACAAGTGGTCAAAAATGTTTATTTTATGTAGTTTAACCTACCTTTTGGGGGAGGGTGTTAAAACAGGTCTAATATAATCAAGTAGTTTCTAACAATAACTAGAATTTTCTAATTGCTGATCTCTTTTTTTTTCATTTGCTTCTGTTCTGGGTTCCCAGTCTAGTCCAGCCCATTTGTCCAGAACCACAAATTGAATCTTAAAAGCTACCTGCGGTTGAAGTCGGGGAGCAGAGTGGGGGCTCTATTAACTCTGTGTGGTCTCATCTTTCTGCAGCGAAATCCCTAAAGCCTTTGAGGGACCAGGGAGCTTGAAGTCTCCTCTAATGATCTCGTAATGGTTGAAAAAGCTTGTTGAAAAGGTTGTAAATATTTGTTGATTGATTGCCAACTGAGAAAAAGCCTTTTACTCCTCCATAGTAGCCTCGAGGAGAGCAAGGGAGGAAGCTTTTACTAACCCACTTGAATTCAGCCTTTTTATTTCTCATGCTTTGACATCCTAGACATGCATTTCAAGAATAGAACTTTTCTTTCACCTTCAAAAAATTAGAATAAGGCAGTTTTCTTAAGTTTTTCTCTTTAACACAGGGAAATGTGCAAATAGTCAGTTACCAAGTTGGACAAGGCTAAGTGCAGCTCTCATGAATAAGAATGAACTTTTAGTTTCAATCCACTGCAGGAAGATGGAGTGGGTGGAGTAGGCAGCTGCTGATGTCGTGAGATGTGAACATTTCCAAAAGACTTGACTGCATAAAAATGTCTTTCCCCTGGGTCTGTCCTAGATAGAAAGGCAGCCAGCTATTGGAACTGCTCTTCTGGACAAAGGCATTCCCTCCTTTAGGTGCCATTAAAATATACATCTATTCCTTGGGAAAGTAAATGTTAACCCACTAGGAAAGATGAATGTGTGTGAGTGTGAGAATTCTTAATTTTAAGATAATTGTAGATTCCCATGCAATTGGAAGAAATACTACAGGGAGATACCAATGTACTTCATCCAGTTCCCTACCTTGAGTAACTAATGCTATGGCAAAATCAGGAAATTGGCAGTGATACAATCCACAGACCTTATTCAGATATTTCCAGTTTCACATATACTTATTTGTATATGTGGGCTTAGTTCTGTGCAACATTGTCACACGTATAGATTGTTGTAGCCACCGCCATAGTCAAGATACAGAAGACACAGGTACAAGATCCATCACAAGGTCCATTGGGAACCCCAGAGCAAAAGTTTCCCATTAGAGGAGTCCTACATTGGGCAGGAATGGCCCAGTGGTATTGTCCTCCCATGCTCAATCCCTGGCTGGGAGCAGCCTGCGGGGAGAGTGGTATCAGTATGAACACTGCAGTAGATTATAAGACGCAGCAGCTGGAGGCTCTAGGTGAAGTGCGTTCCTTGCAGCAGACTCTCTGCTGACAGGAGATGGGACACGCCCACTGCTCTGACTGTCATGACCACCTTTATTTGTCTTCCGTGGCTTTGACACTTTTGAAGAAGGCTTTTCTCTCTGTTGTTTTTAATAGAACATGCTGAATTTTGTCTTTGTCTGATGTTAAACCCATTGTTTTTTCACACGTTTTTGTCACAGGGTCTTTTACTGATAACACCTATTACCTTCTCTTTAAACTGATGTTCTACAGAACAAACTTCGGGAAATGGCACATGCCGATGTTGCTGTGGGAAATGATCTTTCCCTCTCTTCTGTCCAGTGATCTTCCTCTTCCTTCAAAGTTGACACTCTCCAGGGTTTTAGGTGGTGATACTCTCTTTCCCCCACATGCTGTGACTTCCTGTCACCATACCCTTCAGACAGGCTGCCATCTATTGACTTGTCAGCTCCTTTAAGCTCATGTAGAAGGTGTTCAGCAGATGATTATCTGGAGTATTGCACTATCTCCAAAGGGCAACATTTCTAGAAATCCTAACAATATGACCTAAATTTTATTTACATAGAACCAAAATACTAAGGGCCAATAATTTGAACAATTCACAAGAAACAATAGGGGAGAATATAGTCTATCCTCTTCCACTCCAGCAACAAAGTCTTATTCATGGGAACTATTAAGGGATTCTGATAGTAGGTTACTTAATGGTTATGAGTATAATCCTGTGAAGATGCCGTTTGGAGGCAGAAACTCCAGTACTTGGTGTTGTTGCTGAGACTTTGAGCCCTGAGAGTTTCTGTGCTGGATTCGAAGTTTGAATGAAGTATGTGAGTTTCTGGGCAGGCCCACAACTTGTCATCCTGACAAATCAACTTTAAATATTAAAGTAGAGGAGTGTCTGAGCACTGCAGGGGGAAAGTGTAGAAGGAAGACCACAGAAAGCTGAGTCTTGACGGTTTTTCTTATGTCCAGGCACTGTAGTGTTGTTGTGAAAGTCATACACACCATTTGGCAAATCAGAAACACTGATGTTAACTTGACCCTCCTCTTTAAAAAATGGGGCCTAAGCATGTCCCTCGGGAGATCTCACACCCCATCCCAATATTTGCCTTTTGCAAGTATTTCTTCAAGCCACATATTTCACTCTTCCCAAGAAAATTTTTGGTAAATACAATGCCCTCCAACTCATTACGTTATCAGCAAAGGTGGACCGCTCCCTAGTATGTTGACTCCCCATAAAATAGGCTGGCTGGCAACCCCTTAATCTAGCTCTGATTGAATTCGGGCAAGGAAGAGACATTATCTTGGCACCACAATTTCTACTTCTTATTTATCTTTTGTTTTAGGTACAGACATTGACCTCCATTTTCATTTTAAAATAATTACCTACTGTAATGCACATATCGAGCTGTAAGATCTGTGCATTTGTAATACTTCAGTAGTATAATTGCCTGCTGCCTCTTCAAACTTCGACCGTCCGCGGAGAAAATGGACGGCTGGTAAAGGGATAAAATTTGAGGAGAAATGCAAAACTATGTGGTGAAAATATATTTTCTACCGACTTACAGCTATTTTTTAACTTACTTAAACTAGAAACGGAGTGTAGATAATATACATCATTGGGTAAAAATAAAAAACTCAAATAAGCAAAAGTAATAAAAAGGAAAATAATTTCAAAATACCTGCCAGGGGTTTTGTAACACAACATTTTGGTATATACTTTTGCAGGATTTTCCTGGAAGGATACATACATGGAAAAATATATACACATAAAAATATATTTACAAAGATCAGATGATTCTCTATATTGTGCTACATAACCTACTTTTTATTTCATAATGTGTTATCAAAGAATTTCCATGCCAATATATTTAATATATTACTTTAAATGTTTGTATATTATGTCATGATGTAGATTTCTAGTCATTATTTAACTATTCTCCTAGTTTAGGATATTCTGAGTATTCCAAATTTTCCCTTTATTTATCCATTATGACAAATAACATAGTATTAAACATCAACACTACATCTACCTTACACATGTGTTTTTGAGTTCAATTATTCACTGGAAGTCTAACTGGTGGGTCAAAAGATTTTCACTTTTTTAAGGCTTTTACTAATTATTGCTGATTCTTGCTACTGGTTTCTGAAAGTCAAAAGATCTAGTTCCACAGAAGATCCTAAAACCAAATAGTTTACCTGGGAGGAATAATTAATTAAGTAATTAATCAATCCATTCACCAGGACCAGTGGAGCAGGTTGCTTAGGACTCTGAGAAGTTGTGTGAGTGGTCTAGAAATATCATTTTTATGTATATATGTATTTATAAATATAAATGATTTATGTACACACATATACACACGTATATATTTATATATATATACACACATACATACATATAGAGGGCTGAAGAAATTTTCTTAGCAGACCAGAAGGCCTGGGTGATTAGTTATCATGGCAGCTGGTGCTGTTAAGGGTGGACAGAGCAGGAAAGAGCACTAAAAGGAGGGGCAGGTGTGTGTGTGTGTGTGTGTGTGTGTGTGTGTGTGTGTGTACAGGTATGGGGAGGAAGAGTGGAATGCAGACTTTACTATCCCACGGTTTTGCTTGCTGTATGTCTCGGAAGGGAACAAATATTCTGTATTGAACTGACCATGTAGAAATTCTACTGTGCACCTTTTCTTGGAGAAACCTGCTTTCCTGTTACAATAATGCATGCCTGCAGGTTATTTTTTCATACTCTGAGTCTGTAATATCTATATTTTTGCCACCTTATCCACTTTTGTTTGTTTGTTTTTTGGTTGTTAGGTGTGGGAAAGTATTGATAAGAGGGAATTCTGAATCTTTCACAGAAAAGTAAAGAACATATACACTTGAAAAACAGACTTCTACTCTCCCTGGGCCATGCAACCATCATGAGCTATTGAGCATGACAGCATCCTGGACAGACTGTTAGTCAAGCTATAGAAGGAGTCAGCTCTCAGTCAGGGGAACCAACCAGGGAGCCAGCTCTGCAGAATCAAGGATAAGGCACCTTTGGGGAGGAAAAAGAAGCTCCAACAAAATGCCAAATGGGGGACTGCTCACTTCTTCGCTAAATAGTAACCAATGGTTCCGTCAGTTTTCTGGAAATTTTTAATGTAAGCAGAGTAACTAAAACAGAGCTGTGGGCCAAATTCAATATTGCAGTTGGTCGATCACTCAGCAGACGGCTATTGTGAGCCTGCTCTGATCAAAGTACTCTGCTAGACTTGTGGAGTTTGTATTTTTAAAAAAAGAGAAAAAGAAAAAGAAACAACCAAAACAAAAACCACATTTTTTGTCCTTGAAGAGTCCAGTAATTTAGTAGAAGAATCCAAATATACAAGTGCAAAAATATCCTAACAATATGTGGTATCAAATGAGATAATAAACACATGCTGTGCTAGAGTTGGATGGAGGGACAGATCACAGTGGGTAGAGAAGAGAGACTGGGCTTTACTATGGAGCACCCCCCCCACCCCAGCACATGGCAAATTCTAAGGGACTGTTCATTTGACCAGAGAAGAGGACAAGTTAGGGATTGAAGGAAGAGTGCCAGGTACTTGGAAAAGAAAGTATTGAGTCTGGTGTATTGGGATGTGGATAATAGCAATAATAGTACTAAATCCTTATGTGTATAACAGTATATATTGGGTTGGCCAAAAAGCATGTTTGTTTCTTTTCTGTAAGATGGCTCTAGTAGCACTTAGTTGTCTTTAACTTCATCCAAAACAATTTGTTAGATTGTATTGTGATATTTGTCATATCAGCATGCATTTAAAAAAAAACACATTAAAATAGGTGAATTTTTGTGTAGCCATTTTAATATTGAAAATGGAAGAAAATAACACATTTTCAGCATATTATGCTTTATTATTTCAAGAAAGGTAAAAATGCAACTGAAATGCACAAAAGGATTTGTGCAGTGTATGGCGGAGGTGCTGTGACTGATTGAACGTGTCAAAGGTGGTTTGCGAAGATTCGTACTGAACATTTCTTGCTGGGCAATGCTCCACAGTCAGGTACACCAGTTGAAGTTGATAGTGATCTAATCAAGACATTAATTGAGATCAGTGTTCTACCACTCAGGGTATAGCCAACATATGCAAAACATCCAAATCAATAGTTTTATTGGTGAAAATGAAACAGTGTTTTTTATTTTATGGGAAAAACCATACAGACTTTTTGGCCAGCCCAACACTTCATACAATGCCCTCACAGTCCCTATCACACTCAACCTTCACAGTGGCCCCATGAAGTAGGATGTCTTATCTTTATTTCATGGATAGGAAAATCTAGGCCCGGTGGTCTAAAAACCACTTTGATTTTATTAGATCTTTTTGGTAGGGATAGTGGTAAATGCAAAGAAAAATAAAGAGTACTAACATTTAATGAGCGCCTACTAATTGCGAGACATTTTGCTTGGTTATTTTCATAATTCATGTAAAAAACTGAAATCTAACTTTAAAATAACCTTGGGAGTAATTATTATTATCCTGGTTATAGAGATGAAGAAACTGAAGCTCAAAGACATCAAATAACTTTCTTAAGGTTATACAAGTAGTAAGCTAGAACCTACAGGTAGACGTTTCGAGTATGATGGCAAGATCAGCATGCCCCTACATTCCTGTGTCATTGCCTCTCTGCTCCCCACTCCACAGTTTCAAACTAACCTCCCTTTCACATGTCCACAGAAACATAACCTAGATGTTGCCTCTCTAAAGCGCTGAAGGTGTTAATATGGGAATGACCAATGGGTTTAGCAACTTCCAAAAAAAAAAAAAGAGCTACTTGTTAACATCAAAGAATTTCCATTTGGTAGAATGTGAAAGGGAAATCTCTCTGTCTCTCCCTAATAAGCTGGAGCACCGATGATATACCTAGTAGGTCAGAAATGAACTAGGGATATGACCTTGAACTTGCCACTGAAGTCTTTTGGGTCTGACTTTCCTTACCTGTAAAGAGTTGCTTCATGATCTTCAAGGTTTCTTCCAGATGGAATGCTTTATGATTCTATAAATATAGAACTAAGATGTAAAATGAGGAATTCGCTTTTTAAAAAAAACATTACATCACTCAGCCTTTTGCCTTTTTCACCTTTGCAAAGTGAGTCTTTTGCTCTCAGTGAGTAAATCATTACTGGGAAGAGTGAGTCTTGGTGTAGTCACTTCTGAAGCACCAATAGATCCTAGAGGTAGATCCATAGAGGTAGCAGATCCTCTATGTAGTGTAGTGCTTTCATAATTACCACCAGTAATTGGTAGATCACTGTAAGCCTATGATTTCAAAAGTAGTTATGTAAAACTACTGTATGTATAGAGGTAATTTCCCATACCGTGATATCCTAGGTTTTCCTCTGTTAAGTACATGCCCATTTTTCAGTTGATGCTTTTGAGATATTTCTACTTGATGAGGTTGCTCTAAGAATAAGTCCCAACAGTGTGTTCTCATCAAATGGCAGAAGGTTCTAATTGTATGAAACTAAACACTAAAAATAGTCTGCTGCAATTCAGACTTGATAAAGCAAAAGAAATTATGATGTTAATTGCTCTCTCCCACTTTCACTCTGTGTTTGACAATTGCCACTTCCCAGGGAATCATAGAATATGGAGATGTTAGGTAGGTTGCCCTCCCTGACTATATTAAACCATTTGTAACAACAAATGAATATGTAGGATTTGGTAGGCAAAAAAAATTATGGCCTTAATTTTATTGCTTGGATTAAGTTTATGTGTTTCAAAACTGTCCTTTAGTTGCTATGTCCTTGTCTATTTTTGAAAGCTTGGGCAGTTATGAGTTGTTACATAATCCAATGATAGGTATACCGCCTATCTTCAGAAGTTGATTTATTTATATTCTCTTGCATTTATATTTAGGAAATGTCAAACAAACTTGGTATCAATACATTTCTTGGTAATATTCAATTACTTATGAAACAACAAATTAGCACAGAATTTCAAATAAGCCACAATCCTGCAAATGATTGATAGATGCTTCATAAAGCTCAATTTCATTTTTGCTTTCTACTTAGTGGCTCAGTCCTTAAGGAAGAGGGAAAAATGCTGAATTTCTTTTATGGCTCATTTTACATTGACAGCCCTTGAATTTTGCCCCACATGCAAGAAAATTTAGTTTTAAGTATAATCATTTCTGAATGATTCTCTGAATTACATTGAGAATGAGTCATTCTCTCAATGAATATTAATTGCCCCCAAAAGGATAAAGGATAAAGGATTGACCCAAACCTACCTATCCCACTTCATTTCCAAATACTCTAAAGGCCACCTTCTGGTTATCCCACCCCACTGTGTTTTTTTCCCAGCCCCTTTTGCCTACAATAGCCACATGCTGGTTGTAAAAACATTTAAAGCTGTTGAGATTATGCTTAACAGGATTGTCGTTATTTAATGGTGCCCAATCCTGTTCCATACACATTTTCTGTAGTAGTGTTGAACATCTGACCTCTCTCAGCCCTTACTTAAATAAAATAATTTATAAGGTTGCAAAAAATATATGCTAAGATAACTGAAGCTGGCACATGGCTTCACCTTAAGCAGGCTTCAGCTTCAGAAGCATATTGCAAACCACAAACAACAGGGCTAGTGTAATATGTATTGACACTTTTTGGAGAACGCAACAATTTCATTGGCTGTTGCTGAGTAGAAATGGTGACATTTCATAAGTCCCCCAAATTTGGGATTGGTGGAGCTCCTCCAGCACGGTGTCCTCTCAAACTTGCTTCTTTTAATTAGCATCATCACTGTTTTCCTTCTTATGGTTGTTTCTAGAAGTTTACATAGGAAGATGCTATACACATTTCCAGGTGAGGAGCCTTTTTCAGACCTGCATACAAGCACAGGAAGTAGTATTTAGGCCTGCTCAAATGTCTCCTGGCCCTTGCCACTACACAGGACCTTTGTTCTCTTTCCAGGCTCTGTATCACAATCACTTGGGAGTTTAGAAAATATCACAGATTTCCAGGCTTTGCCCTGGCCATTCTCATTTAGTAGTTCTAAGTGGGACTGAAGCTTCTATAGTTTAAAAACGTGCCACAGATGGTTCTCCTGCACAGTGACCATGAGGTCGAAGATGTAGTAAAGTAATAGCAAGAATCTTAATTTCTTATCTATTATAAACTTTGTAAAAGGCAATACCTGCAAGCTAAACTTTGAAATAAGGTAGACTTGGGCCACAAACAGGGCTCCACCACACTTACTGTGTAAACTTGGGCAAATCACTTACCTTCTCTGAATGTTAGAGTTTGCATCTGAAAAAATGGGGAGAATAGTTTCCTAGGAACATATTGTAAAAATTAAATGAGATAATGTATATGCATATCCTCCCAAAGTACCTGGTACCTAGTAGATGTGTAACATAGCATCTCTGTGATTTGATTTCTTTTTGGGTAGGTAATCCGAAAGAACTGGCATCTGAGTGATCACTATATACCATTAATATATGAAAGGATATTTTATCTACTTGTTCCAAGAGGACTGGAGGACCTTGACGAAACTAAAAAATGTAAAACCTGGCAGTTGACTTCAAAGTACTTGAAAATCAAAGGTGAGTCACTTCTGATGGAGGAAATGGAAAAACAGAATCAGTCTTTTTCACTGTGAGGGGAGATGCCACAACAAATGGTTCTGTTGAAAACAGGAGGTGACAACGGCTGCTGATTATTGGCCAGCTTCACCTGGAGAAAGAGATGACCTCCTCCTCACAGCTCCCACACTGCAGGCAATAAGGCCGGTTTCTTCCCTATTTTCTTTTTTTTCTACCATGGTTATTCCTACTTCAGTGCCTGGGCTTACTCGTTTTCCCTTCTCTAAGATCCATCACTTAAGACCCATATCCTCTTGTCTCTTTCCATCCGCCCAGCCTTCAGTGAAGTTTTTTCCCCATCTCTTAAACTTCTGTTGTCTCAGTTATTACCTTAAGCTATATTTATTTTTATTGCTTTGTGGATGTTAGTTCTCTTCCCAAGTGAACTTCACATTGTCTAAGGGAAAAGATATTCTTAATCTTTTTCCTCAGCCCAGCACACTCAACCCTCATAAAAGCAGATCGAGTGCCAAAGAGGGTCACGTACATGTGAAACAGAGAGCCAGTGAGTCTGTCTGTACTGGTCGGTGTGCTAAGAACTTAAGGGTCAATTTTACTGGCTGTTCTTTGCTTTCCAAGAAAGGGATGTAAAACATGGATTATTTGAACTGCTCATTGATTTTCCTCATTGATCAATTCAGACTTAATTTTCTTTTATCCTTTAAATAGTGATGCTCAAAATTGTTTATGCCTTAGAATCATCTGTGGAAATTTAGAAAATCTTCACATCCAGACTACACCCCAGAACAATTACATTAGAATTTCCAGGAGTGAGACCAAGCCATCAATATTTTTTTAAGAAAACCTCCTCAGGATACTCAAATGGACAACCAAGATTGGGAACCACTGTTTCAGACCAAACTATGTAAAATCTGATTACTAGAACCCCAGGTTGGAAACCAATAATAGATATAAAATAAACATCCAGGAATGGGATTTCTTAATGGACCCATAGGTCCTGTGGACTCCCGTCTAAGCTTTTTAAAGACACACTGCTTGATGGACCTGAACATCTGGTTTGCTACCTCCGGGTTAGTATATCCACTGTTAATAGTTCTTGGATTGCCCATCCTACAAACTGGTACTCGTTATTTCAAATCTCAAATTGAGTTTTATTTCTTGACAGAAGCCTTCTTTGACCACTTCCATATTCCATCAATATTTGAAGTGCTATTTATACTTTCTCAAACACACTATTTTCCTTATAGCACCCATGATATATGGAAATTTGAGTGATCATTGGCTTAATATACCACCTCTCCCTCCTCCTACCATAGGATTTTAAGCTTAGTGGTAAAAAGACCACATCTGCTTTTTTCGTGGCAGTAAAGCTGGCCCCTGTCACAGTGCATGTGGTAGGAGCTTAGCAAATACTTGCTGAGGAGTGACAGTCAGAGTACCCCTGACTTTTGGTGGGTATTTATTGGGGTGGGAGAAGGGCAGAACCCTGTACCTCTATTAACAGTGAGATAATGCAGAGCGGTGGGCACCTTCACGCATCCAGCTTTGACCAGTGATTCTCAAATATAATGTCCTCATGAGAACCGCTTGGGTGTTCGCTTGAAAATACAAGGACCCATGCTTCATCTTCTAGAGATTTGGCTTCAATAGTGTCAGGTTGGAACAAGCAATAGGTTGCCAGCTGATTCTGGTGCCCTGGGCCGCAGCCCAGTGTTTAGAAACTACTCTTAGGCATTGCCCTGAAATGACTTTCAGAATCACTGTCAAATTTGGAGCTTATAGCCTCTGTTGCTCAGTTGTCCTTTTTGCTTGGTGATGGAGTTGGGAGGGGAAGATTGAAGGTTCCCTCTGGAGAAGATATACATTGTTTACACAACTGCTCTGGGGAGATAATGACCCAAATACAGTCCACTCTGTTTAGTAATGTGACTGGCCCAAACTATGGCTTTTTAGAAATTAATGTAGTAAAATCTGATGATAACCTTTTCTAAATGCTTGGGAAGCTTAACCATTTTGGCTGTGGTCAGTGTTGGCCATATTTTCGCATGTCTATGCCCTTTCTCACAGACAACCAACATGGGAAATATTGTATCATGTAAAGTGTTCATGACATTTGCATGTGTGCTAGGAAGAGATACAGATTATACAATTCAGTTATTCAGAGGTCATTCTTCTAGCAAACTCAGCTAGCTAGATAGAGCAAAGAAGAAAAAACTAAGCAAAAAAGAACTCCACGTTACAAAAAATGGGCATTTTAAAAATCATATAATTACAAGTACGTTTTTGTCTGTAGCAGAACTAATTTACTCAGACTCTATTTACTGTAATCAAAAAATGTTTTAAAATTTATTTTAGAGAGAGGGAGGAATAGAGAGAGAGAGAGAGAGCAACATTGATTTGTTGTTCCATTTATTTATGCATTCATTGGTTGATTCTTGTGTGTACCCTGACTAGGGATCGAACCCACAATCTTTCTGTATCTGGATGATGTTCTAACCAACTGAGCTACCCAGTCAGGGCTATTTACTATAATTTTAAATATAATTTAACTGCTTTAAGAAATCATGACTTGTATACAATAAACACAAAAACCCCCAAATTATAGCTGCATAACATTTTTGGGCTAAAATGGTCCTTTGTTTTAGTATTTACTTTTTTTTATAGTCAATAATATATTGGTAACATTTACATACATTATAAATTTAATACTTACTATCATCGCTTAGAAATCTGGGGAAGATATTCTTCCCTTTTTACAGATGAGGCAACTGTGTGTCAGGGAGGCTTAAGGATTTGGTGAAGTCACTGTGATTCCTAATCTAATAAATCTTCCTGCTGCACTAGGTTACCTAGTAAAATGTAGAACAACCTTTAATAATCATAAAGATTATCTAGAATCACAAAGCTAAGTTTAAAATTTAGCATACCTAGTTTAAAAATGTAGAACAATTTATAGTAGT
>VMDR010004133.1:0-63446 GCA_007922815.1 Macrotus californicus
TGTCCTCAAACCCTTTTTTCATGTATAAAAGAAAATATGTTCTTTTTCTAGTATAGAATGAATTGTACATAAAAATTTACTTTTTAGCTCTAATATATTTCCTCTGATTTAAAATTTATTATTTTTTGTTTTGTTAAAAATTTAGAAAAAAGGAGTTAAGCAATATTTTCACATTACCACCTCCAATTGGATTCCTGAACATGCAATGTCTACCTGCTTCACTAAGCCTGTTTCACTTTTTTCTTAGTATTTTCTTTAAATGGATAAATTGCTTTCTTCAAATCAATAATCAAAGATATTGTATATCTGAAAGGTCACTTACAAGTAGAAAAACAGAATCTGAACCCAGATTTCAGAACTTAACCTCAGATTTTAGACCAAATAATTAACCTTCGAGTTTCACTTCTTACATCTTTATAGTGGAGATAATATGAACTACTTTATAGGGTTCCTGAGAAGATTAAAAGCAATAGTGAATGTGAAATTGCCCAGCAGAGTACATGGAACATAGAAAATGTTCAGTTTATTTTTCTTGTTTCTATTTATTATTCTGTGGTTATGTGATTTTTGCTATTGCTTTTATTCACCACAGACTACTTTCATATTCTGCGTCAAAATTCTTCACCTTTCAATTACCTTGAGTTGATCCTAAAGTGAATATTTTTTATTTTTCAAAAGATTTTATTTATTTTATTATTTATTTTTAGAGAGAGGGGAAGGGAAAGAGAGAGGGAAATACCAATGTGTGGTGGCCTCTCGCACACCCCCTACTGGGGACCTGGCCAGCAACCCAGGCATGTACCCTGACTGGGAATTGAACCAGTGACCTTTTACTTCACAGGCAGGCACTCAATCCACTGAGCCACACCAGCCAGGGATGGATATCTTTTTAAAAAATTAAAATAAAGCCATGCTTGTTATGTACTGAAAAGACCAGGAATAAAACTAATCTTCAGTCATCCATAATGATGAAGCAAATAGTATGGAAAATAAAAATCAATACTTCATTTTCTTCATAAATGTAACTCATTGCTCCATAAAACTTTTGGAAAGACTGGGCACTGAGGGGTAATGTCTATGGACTTTGTTTCATCTCTTTCATTTAATTTAAATTTACCAATTATAAAATTACAATGTAATAATATATGACTATACCAATAGGTTGAGCTAAATGGGTAGAGGTTGCTGAGAAGGAATTGTGGACATTCAATGAATCCTTCTGAGAATATAACCAAAAGTATTTATTCTCATACCACATGACATCCGCATAGAGGCAAAAATTACACACAAAATTCAGGAAAGCTGAAGAATCCAGACTAGGATCTTGTGTAGTAGAAAGGCCCAGAAGGCTGAATAATTTACTAGCTAGGTACTGGTTGAATAAAAGGCAGCCGTTTACACCTGGGAAAGAATTAGATGATGTGAATTCTTACCTTGGACTGAGGTCTGGGGGTGCAGCACTATTCAAAGTTGAAAGCTGCAGTTTCAAGTTCTTCTCTTTCCTTTTACCATGGTTAGGGGGGTCAGTTTCCTGTTTGCTTTTGGGGGAATTTGAACTGGAGACTCTGATAGGTGAGTGAAATGGCACTGTTCCTGAGGCCAACTGCTTCAAGCTTAAACCTAGATAGCTTTTACTGCTTCCACCCTTCTTGCTCCGCAAAGAGGAGGATCCTCTTGTGTAGATGGGAGACAGGGAAGCTGTCTCCTCTTCTTCTCCTTCTTCCTCTTCCTCGTCTTCCACAATGGATGGGAGTCTTTTGTTGATGCTGCCATTTCCCTTAGGCTCTGACTAAATCAGTGGATGATACGGATTAGTAAGGCTTGCAAAGATCTCTTGAGAGATATATCATTCATGCTGGAGGTCCTATCTGAACAGAGTCCAATCTCTTAGAGATTTACTTCTCATCAAAAGTCAAGACTTACAAGATTTTGCTATTAGTTATTCAGGTGTTAAAAGCCTCCCCATTTCTGATCATCCCTAGGTTTATCCTCCATGCTTTCCCAGTATTAGTCCACCGATCCGGCTCCTGAGCTTTGAATCTCTCTTGGAGGGAAGCTGTGTGAAAGGTGTACTTTACCAGATTTGTATCTAGGTTTTAATCAGCCTGCCACTTGTAATAGCATGGAATGGCATGGTCTTAAGAATAAAAATATTTTCAAGGTTACCAGCCAGTCTTGGGCCTTGTTATTTTAAAGTCACAGAGTCTCCAGTAGAACTTTATGTGAAATAGCAAAATTATAATATCCTAGAGAATAAAAATCTTCCCTATTTTGGATTATATCAATGGAATAGGATCAGCAGTGTCCTTAGCTACTCTGTCTCCTGCTTTCCTCTTGTTCATGAGTCAGCTGGTGGAAAATGGAACAAACCATTCAATCTGCTCCCTTTGTAGAGCCTTGGGAAGGGAAGGAGTAAGCCTTACCAAGCCCCATCCTAGGACCACTGGGCTCTTGGCTGGGGTCATTCAAACTTATAGGCTAAGAAGAAGCAAGAGAGAATGGGAAAGGACCACTGAGGTGATGATGGAGGGGCGGGGCAGAGAGGGCAGCAAATCCTAAGCTAGTGGCCCTGGACAGGGTCACTCTAAAAGTATCTGTTTCTTGCTCTGCCTCACATGGCTTCCCCTGCTCCAAAAGCTCAATTTACTTTTCTGTGCCTCAGTTTCTTTTGAAGATACAATCACTTATACCTATCCATCAAAAATTTTTAATAAAAATGAGATAAACTGAAAAGACCTTCACGTACTATTGAAATCTCATGAACTCACATTGTTATTACTTCACTTAATAAATAGTTGGTTCATTGGTGTGTATGGATTTTACTATCTTAAAATGGAAGATATAACAAAAAAATGAACTTGAGCCTTAAAGGCAATAGCCCATTCAGCTTAGGTCACAACTGTTAAGTGAAATGATCAGCTTACTCATCTTTTTGTATTTTATTCTTAATGGCTCAAAATTTCTTGAGGATATGGTATTATTAGACTCATCTTTCCAACTCAATACAATTATTTTAATTAATGGTGAAGTCATAAGATATCTATTGGAATAGTCATGGTATGGCTTTTATTTCTCTTTTGTTTTTCACAGCATTAAAAAAATGTTGTGCTTTTAACAAAAGACCCACATGAATTGCAGAACATTTGTATACTAGTACTATAGAATAGAAAAAATTAGCTCACTTGGCTAAAGACACAACAGGGCAAACTTATCCAAAAAATGAAAAACAATGGGCACATTCTCTCATTGGACTTCTGTTTACATTTGCATTAGCAATGTAATGATTCCTTTGTTTCAAGGAGGCTCCATTGGCTCTACTAGAATTGTCTGACTAATAACCTATAGTGTTTGTTCTTTTACAAGTTTGTTTAAATTTCATTCTTCCATTTTGTCATGGAGACTTGGCACTTTGAAAACGTTGCTTAGATACTGACTCCTTTGATCAAGGCAGCTGACATTACTTAATACCAAGAATGAAGGATCCCACCTACCATCATTACACACAGGGCCCATATTTATTAGATCATTAAACACGAAGCCCCACATGCAATCTCTCTTCAGGAGTACCATTTTCTTCAGAAACACCATCTCTCTAGAAATACCAACTTTCTTTTGGTAGCTGCCACAAAGTATACACTGTGTACATACTGCCATGGAGTTCAACCACAGAGCTCTTCCTTCTCTTCCGACCCACCTCCTTATTTTTTCCTGACAAATGCTCCCCCGAGGGCAGTGAGGTTTTTATCCCCCTAGGCAAAAGAATCTCTAATTTAGTTTATGACATATTGCTGGGATAGTCAATTCAGACTCCAAAATGAATTAATTCAATTGAACCTATCTAGACTAAAGGGAAAGCAGAATAAAGTCCAGTGCTTGAATGTAGGGACTTTTGCCCAGTTCTAAAAGTTCTGACTTACTAGCCATAACCTCGGTTAAGTAATGTAAATTGGGAATGGTGTGAGAAAAAATTAGATATTAGATCATGGAAGTTAAACATGTAGCAATATGCACTGCAAGCACTGAAATGCTTGCCCTTGTGATGATGGTGGTAATGATGAAGAAAATAGAAACAGCATCTACATCAGGGCAGGTGCTACAGAGAATACTGGTTACCTCTTTTTGCATAGTTTTTCCTTTACTCTTAGTTAACAGAACTCTTAGCAATGCACCTTGCCCAAAGATCACCTTTTTCAGTTTCCCTTGCCATTTGGTTTGGCCATGAGGCTAAGTTCTGGGATGATAGCAGGTAAGTGAATAAGTTATAAGGAACTTTTAGGAGACTTCTAGAAAGAGGAAAGCCTCATTGCTGCTCTTTCACATTTCTTTAGTTTCTAGTCTGAAATATGGATGAAAAGAACAGACCACCAGTGGCCATGTTAGAAAATCTTAAAAGAATGAAGCCATGCATTAAGGATAATGAAACAGAAAGAAGATAGCTTGAGATGCTATTGACCCACTGTGACAGTGCCCACCTCTGGCTTTGTCCCCGACAAGAAATAAACATCTATTGTCTTGACACCCCTGTTATGCTGGTGGTCTTGATATAGCAAGTGAACTTCAGCCTAAACTGTATAGAAGAACTTTTTTTGAAAGTTGAGGATGTTGTATTCTTGTGAGGGATGTTAGGCCTTAGAGTGCTATGAAGAGGTGAGAAATTGGAATTGGAAAGTCCAAAAGAAGGCTAAATCTCTCTTCATGACAAAAGAATATAAGAAAAGTCTTGTGGGGAAAGGGGTACAGTAGTGAGGAAAGGCTACCTATTGAGGAGCAGTGAAACATAATGACTACTTTCCTAATTCCCGAGGAAGGATTTTGAAGAGACAAAAGAAAAAAGACATCTTGTGCCTGAGAGAAACTTGGTGGAAAACATGGAGTGTTCTAGGACCTCTTAAGGAGTTTCTTAATAGTATTAAAACTAAACTCTGTTTGTCTCCTCTCCTCCACCATCTTCAGTACATCATCAGTGTCTTTGTAATATGTTATGTAATTGGATATATTTGTGTGCCTGTGTGTGTGTGTCTTTGTGTGTGTCTCCCTGTGTGTACGTGTGTGCGAAAGCTGGGTTCTGCTTCAAGGAGAGGACAGGCAAGAAAAGGTGCTGTTTATAGGGTTGTTGTCACAGGGTTATTATTGCTTTTAAAATTTTTAATTTTTTTCAATCACAGTTGACATTCAAAATTATTTTGTACTAGTTTCAGATGTACAGCACAGCGGTTAGGCAGTCACATGCTTTACAAAGTGTCCCTCCTGATACTTGGAGTACCCACCTGGCACCGTACATAGTTATTAGAGTATTATTGACTGAATTCCCTACGCTGTACTTTACAACCCTGTGACTGTTTTGTAACTACCAATCTGTACTTCTCAATCCCTTCCCCTTTTTCGCTCAGTTCCTTCTAGAAATCATCAGTCTGTTCTCTATGTCTATGAGTCTGTTTCAGTTTGATATAAAAATCTATATACTACAACTGACAAGTCACTTTTTGGGAAAGTTTATTTTTGAAATTAGAGGATTCTTAAAAGTTGGGACTGTCTTAAGAGATCAAGTGAAACTACTAAAATACCCCTGAACCATAATTTTTACATTATGGATAATCATGTTGTAATGTCAATTGGATGTTTATATGAAAATATTTGGCTACTAATTTTAAACACAGTGAAAGTACTGCTAAGATCAATACCTCAGGACTTTGCTACTTTTGTCAGGTTTTGGTGACAACCTACTTTTCAACAATAACAATAAAGGCCTTAAATAGAGATATGAACATCGATACTTCTATTCTCAAACTCAAGAAAGTCAGTCACCACATCTCACGTTGAGAAGTGTGTTAGGGATCTTCCAAAATAAATGCATAAAACCCTCAAGAGGATATGGATTCATTGGAAATTCTATAGACTTTACATACATATTTTTCTCTCTGGCAAAAACCATACCTGTGAGACCGTAGATTTGTTTGACAATCTTGATATCACCTGAAATAAACAAATGAACAAACAGAAGCTATAACACTCATTTAAACCTTAGCAGATGGTTCGGGACTGGGTGAAAGGTAGGAGGCAGGGGAAAGAGATGGAAGTTTGGAGAGTAGGGTGACTGATCCACCTGTGTAGGCCAGAGAAGAGAAAATACATCCTGGAAGATGCTGGAAACATGTCCCACATCCCACCCTCTAGGAGCCCTCTTGACTAGAGTGTGTTACAATAAACAGGAAGGAGCAGCAAATTGAATGTCTAGTATAGGACACCACACCTGGGAAATAATGATCAAAACAGTAGGCTTGTTGGCTACAGTTTCCATCTTTTTTCAACCCTCACTTGAGGACATTTTTTCATTGCTTTCAGAGCGACAGGAAGGGATAGAAACATCGATGTGAGAGAGAAACATCAGTTGGTTGCCTCCCACATACATCATATGTGCCCCAGACTGGGGATTGAACTGGAAACCTAGGTATGTGCTCTCTGACTGGGATTCGAACCCGCAACCGTTAGGCTATGGGATGACGCTCCAACTAACTGAGCCACACTGACTAGGGCTACAATTTCCATCTTGATACTCTGTTCACTCTGCTTTGTTCACCATCTTTACTCCACTTTATTGCACTTTTGCTAAATTCTCTCATTTTCCATGATTTCCCCACCCCCTCTGGCTCTGTGAAAACAGAAATCCATGGAAACTTTTCTTATTTAACCTCATTTTTGTTTGTCTAACCACCTCCCCTTCCTACCTGAATACAGGTGGGAGTCATGTCTTCTTTCTGTCCCATTTGTTGTACTCACTATCATGACACTTGAGAACTAGGACTAGGTTAACTGGGAATCCAAATCCTGTCTTTAATTGAATTTAAGATCCCATTGAATCCACTGCATTCCTATATACTAACAATGAAGTTTCAGGAAAAAAACAATTGCTTTTGCAATTGCAACAAAAAGAATAAACTACCTAGCAATACACTTAATGGAAGCTGTGAAGGACTTACATACTGAAAACTACAAAGCATTAATAAGAGATGGAAGCAGCTACCATGAAATGGAAGATCATGTAACAAAGAAATGTATAACTGAAACCTACATCATCTTATTAATCAGTGTCACCCCAATACATTTAATAAAAAGAAAGGAGATCCCATTGATTGGAAAAAGGATAAAAACTGGTGCCAATCATAGTGACATGCCATGAGCTGTAAGACAGACCTTGATTTTAGGGACAGTAAGATGTGAAAATAAGTGCAGTGGAGAATCACTGAAGCTTGGACCTCAGAACACATCCTGTAGAAATTCAAGCTGTGATGCTGTTTGTGAAGGAGGGCATTAAAAATGTGCACCGTCGTGATGTATGAAGAAGCTCTGGAGATTATGACAGATTTGGGACACATGCTTCAGGACTCAGCCACATTGTGTTTTGCTCACATATACTTCCTTCATTTGAAAGTGGTAATAGATACTATAAATTAATATGATTTTATTCACATGAAAAAAATATCAAAAAAACAAAAAAACCTTGCACTAAAAAACGATCCGCCTACTAAGTGAGACATACCTGGTAATTCTGTCACCTTCTCACTGTTGTTTTTTGTCCCTCTAGAGGACTTGGGAAATAGGTCTGTTATTATTTATACAAATATTGGAGTCATTACTGCTGTGAAAATATATGTTTCACCAATATTTAATGTCATCAAAGCAGTCAACCCATTCTACATCTACTTCAGTGCCTAAATATGTATTAATCCAAAGCATTATAGACATGAGTTTTATAATAGTGCCCAAAATGATGACAAATAAAACCACTGAATAATTAAAAATATGAACAATAAAACAAGGTGCTGTTGCTACTGTGGTAGACACGAAAAGTGTTTTTAAAAGGCTTTTAGTTACAGCTTAGATGAGAGAAAGAACATCCCCATGGGACTCGGGCAGCCTGAACAGTTGCAGGTCAGAGATGTCCTCTGAGGCACTGGCCTGAGCATCTTCTGATTTGGGTGTGGCTCCCAGCTCCTTGGTTTGAGCTTTGTCTGGTATGAGTTCTGTCAAGTTGCTGAATCCTGGGGTTATTTTTCTATGTAAGTGCTTCTCACTCATATGTGTATACAAATCACATGGAATCTCATTAAAATGTGGTTCGGATTCAGGAGGTCTGAGACAGGTCAGCTACTTTGCATTTCTAATGAGCTCCCAGGTAAGACTGATGCTGCTAGTCCACGGGCCACACTTTTGAGCAGCAAGATCTCATAACTGTTATTATCATCCCATCACCTATCCATTCATTAAGTATTCACTATGGGATAAACACCTTGAGAAATCCTTCCCAGCCATTATGTTTACTAATTTTCTTTGTAATCCTGTGAGGGAAGCAGGCATCGTATAGCTAGCACTACTATGATAGGCTCTCTGAGTAAATAATTTCATTTACATATAGTATTAACCACATGTATTGAAGAAGAATACTATGATACATTCACTCTTTAGTCTGTCAGAATAGAAGAACCCAGTGTGGGCAAGAACTGAGAGGATGTTGTGGCACAAGGTCATCGTGAACAGAGGTAAGGCTTTATAGCCTCGTAGACTGAATCAGAAACATGCTCTCAGCTATAGTAAGTTGGATTGAAAGTTTCCAAACATCTTTTTTCTCCTTTATTTTTCCTCTTCTAACCACCTAAATTGCTCTAGTACTGTGCGAGCCCCATGGGAGCTGAGAAGGAGGACTCTTAAACTGAAAAAATTCTACTCATTGGCACAGAGAACCACAAGAGGAAATATGGTCTCTTGGTACTCACACAATATGCTATAAATAAGCAAAAACAATTCACAATCTTTTTAAAAAATTATGTAAAGGAGGCCTCAAAATTCTATTTTTGACTTGAATTACAAATGGAAATCAATGTTTTCTATTTCACTGAATGAAGACATTTCTATAGGAGCTTTCATAGTCTCATATCTGACCTTGGCCATTCAACTCATTTTTTTTGAAGTTGTTAAATTCTTGAATATTAACTTTCCTTTTATTAGAATTTTCACAAGTTTTTAAAAATTGAGAGAGAGAGAGAGAGAGAGAGAGATCAATTTGTTGTTCTACTTATTTATGCATTCATTGGTTGATTCTCATTTGTGCCCAGACTGGGGATCAAACCTGCAACCTTGGCATATCAGGGTGATGGTCTAACCAACTGAGCTACTTGGCCAGGACTTCATGAGTTCTTTTCGGTAGGAAGTGAGTTCTTTGATCTTTTTCATCTATTCCCTCCACCCATTAAACAACTCTGAATTTTGACATATGCATTACCAATAGGGTTTGTGGCCCAGCTTTGCATGGGATGCCAATTCCCCACCTCGAATAGTGAGGCATTATCAATAAATTTTCCTTATTCTCATGTTCATTTAAAAAAACTGGACCATTCAAAATTTGACAACTATGAAGCAGGAAGGAAACAGATGTGAATGAAACCCACACATAGACCTAGGAATCCTCCACTGTAACTCAGTGGGCCATTGGTCCAAGGAAGGCAGAAAATGTATTTCCATTGTTTACCTGCTCCAGAGGTCAGAATTTAAGTCCCCGTGAGAGTCTGCAAATGTCTTCTCAGCTGTGGTATCTCATAAGACACGAAAGGGCGCTGGCAGGCATGCTATCTACAGCTGATATAGCTCAGGTGGGAAATGAGATGGTGATTACAAGGCTCTTCCTCTGGCTGATTTATGGTATCTCTGCTTTGTTAATAATGCTACATTGACTAAGTCACCAAGCAGACTGAAGGAGAACACATGTCCTCACTGAGAATAAGGGGATTAGCACGTATTTATCTTGTTCACTACACAGCAACATAACCAGTATTGGTGGCTGTCTGGGATAAAGAGACTATGAATGGAGGATATTCATAATAACCCCCTAACTCACATAGTTAAAATGTCCACTCTTATACAATCATACATAACTGGCATCTAATACAGGCAAGTCACAAACTAATAGGTCTCATTTTTATTTCTGATCTGCATCTGTATCTTGTAGACTGAAGCAAAGATGCCAATAAGTAGTGAGTGACACTAATGGCAGGTGGCAGATGGGATGAATGACTGGAAACCTCCGGAGAAAGGCTAGGCTTTGAATTGGGAGCATTAATTTTCCACTAAACAAGTTTGAGAGTTCACCACTATCTAATCTGAAGAAGATCTTTTTGAGGCTGGTCTGAAACTCCCAGTGGGTAATACAGTTTCTATTGTTTCCTCTGTTGCTTATATGACTTAGAAACAGAAATGAGATTTTAATGAAAAAACTGATGATTCTGACATTTCCCAATTTCACACAGCCTTGAGGTCAGGATAAACTATTAAAACTTAGAGCAGAATTCCCTTCCCCTAGGTAAATCCTATCACTTCTCATGCAGAAAGCCCAAGTCAAGTAATTGAGCCCTGAATTTAATGTTTACCAACTGTTAGAGCTGTGAAATCAGCTCCTGAGCTAGTGTAGGAATCACCACAAAGACTCTTCATCTGTGTATACGGGTGTCATAGTAAAAGTTCAGTGTGGTCAAGAGCTGGGGTTTTCCTCGACCTGTCACTTATTAGCCATGTGCCCTCAGGAAGCATGCCAGTTGGGATAGGATAGATCATACTGAGCTAACAACTCACGTCAATTTCCTTGGCCTAATAATGGCCGGAAACAGTGTCACGGTTACTGGTACTCAAAATGCTGTGAGTGTCCTTCCTTCCTCTTAATAATGACAATAAGATCTAGAGTTATTTTGAGGATTAAACGAGATAGATAGCTGTGCAAACTGAACAAATCTTGGAGTCTCAGTTGGCCACATCTGGCACTGCGTCACAGTCAGAGAAATGCAGTAGAGCAATAAAAAATAATTTAAAAAATATTTATCTTTTTGTGTATATCTTTCCAGAACCTTAAAGGCAACACATTTAATAACCCACAGTAAGACTTTTTAAAAATCGCCCCTCCTTTTTTATTCTATCGTCAGGAACAAAGGTGCCTCTCTCTCTCAATTCTCTCACTGAAACTCTTCCCATCACTTCTGTTCACAAATTTTTTTCCGTTTCCTTCTTGCGATAGTCCCCATATTCCTGTCAGAGGTGACCACTAGGTGGGGCTGTGCCCTCCTGACCGCCCCTTTCTCCAGGGAGAGAAAGCACTTGGAGCCTGCTGGGCAGTGTGTCCTGTCATCTCAGCTTCATTATCCAAATGGAATTCTCACGTAGAATTTATAGTGAACAAAGTCCTCACATTGTTGCCTGTGTTAAGTACTCAGTCCAGTGTCTGGCCTAAAGAGGAGTTCATGTTAATAAGTGATAATTACATTAGTATTCATATGTTGATTATGAAGAAAAGTGCTCTTTGAATTGGGTGAGTAGGGAACAGGGCATTACCAGCTAGGTCATGACGATCTAAACATTCATGAAAATGGGTGTGTACAACTTGAGTCTAAAATATATGTATGACCCCTTAACAAAGAGACCATAAACTTCTGAAACATGAGTTTCCCCTGAACTGCTGTTCTAGCAGAATGGCCACAAAAGCACAATTTTCTTTGAAGAACGGTAGGTGGAATACTTCACATAAAGCCATAGTTTGAATTTCTATTCTTTTTTCTCTCACCTCCTTTACCTGCTTCTCTTAAATAAGAAATTTTAAAATTGTCTATGGGTGTGAATACAGTCAATAGTATACTGACAATATGGACAAATGAACTTAAGCACAACTTTAAGTTTCTATTCTGAATTCAAAGGCATGAATTTCAAGACTTTGGAATGAAAATGAAACCCAAAGGAGTCACTTAATACTTATTTGAATACTTAGCAAAGGCAGAATGACTTGGAGGGAAGAGAAAGTTATTTACTAATATGTGGTTCATATCATTCTGGGAAGAAAATACTCACAATCATGGGGAGCAAACTCACAAGAAGTCTCTTGGCAATGATATACAGTTTTAAAGGTTTCAGGCTTCAGAAGCGACGTGCCAAATCAATGATTTGGGATTTCTGCAGGGTAATCATGCTAAAAGAATTTGCACAGTTTGAACTCATTATGTTGAGCTGGGATCCCATGCCCCTCAATGACCTGCCTCTGATTAGGGGGACAATGGCTCCTGGTTAGCCTGTAAAATCAGCTACTCTGTAATTGTAAGGAAACACAATAGCTGATGTCATAAGATTTTCAGGATACACGCTGAGTACTTTGGTTCCAAAGCACATCGGTGAAGAAGGATGATCAATTTGGTATGAGATGTCTGTGCATCACAACTCCACTTTTAAAGTCAATGTGAAATGCCTAATTTGCAGCCTAGGAAGCCCCTTGCCAATTATACACTGTGACAAAAAGTCGGACAGCTCTCTGTGTGGAAGACAGTGTTTGAGCCAGCAGAGTGAAATGAGCTGTTTTTCCAATCTGAACCACAGTGCCTTGGCTAAGCTCACCAGGCCACAGAAAACAAGAGGCCTGATAGGACCACAATGGTGGGGCCATAGGCAGCTTCTACACTACCAAATTAATGCATTTTTTAATTTAAAAAATCTTTGAGGGGGACTGGATGGGGGAGGTGGAAGGATGGAGCAAAAAGAAAACAAATGAGAGAAAACTCATGGTCACAGACAACAGCGTGGTCATTGCCAAGGGGAGACTGGGAGGGGAGCTGGAGGGGAATAAATGGTAATGGAAGGAGACTTGGCTTGGGGGGTGAACACACAGTACAGTGTACAGGTGATGTGTGTAGAACTGAGCACCTGAAACCTGTACAATCTTGTTAACCAGTGTCACCCCAATAAATTCAATAAAAAAGAAAGAAACTCTAAATCTGAAAAAAGAAATCTTTGAAACTTTAGCATGCGGACTGTTGTTCATCATAATATTCATATTTTTATCAAATATTCAACAATTTCTAGGTGAAGAAGAAAGCCTCAGTGGATTTGAGGCCAAACTTTTTATGTTAGATTTGTTGTATTCAACGGTGATATGTGGAGCACTGTAAGGAAGGTATTATTGAGTAATTACATATGGACCAAAACCGAGTCTCTGTGAGAATTCACAATGGGATTATAGCCATTGAAATTTAGGAAGAAATGTGTCTGATTTGGCATATTTGCTCCCTCAAGGGTGCTCTAGGCAGCTCCCAGAACAAAAATTGTCATAGATAAAATATGTCTGATATATCTCATTTCCTTCTCTGAGTCTCTTCTAATAATGTTCTCACCTGAAGCATGCTTCTGTATATGGGTGGGGGGTGGGGTGGGGGGAGCTGCGGATTGTTCTCTACTTATTTATATGGTGTGTGTATTTTCTATTTGTTTTTTTATTAAATCTCTATCTCGAGCCTGAGGTTTTATCATAGAATAAACTTCCCTTAACCTTTAAAAATAAACAGTGAGAAATACAGGGGAGAGATTTGTGGGGAGAGGTGAAGCAATGGCTCCTTTCCTGAAACTGCACCATGTGGCCAAACTTTTACAGTTGCCACATGTCACCTAGTCACAGAGAGGTTATTCCTAAGTTTGGGGAAAATCAGTGATCTGCATTGAGGAACTCCCTTCATGAACACGTGAGCAGTGAATAAGGCATGTCCATTCAGAGTTGGCATGACTTCTGCGAGTGGGGCCATTCTTAATTTACAGAACTATCTAACTCAGTTCTTTATAGATTCGTACAAGGACGTCGTTCTTTTAGTTATACCCATAAAATGTATACAAGTAATTCTATTCAGAGCAAATTTTTCTCTCCAAGTTATTGCCGTGATCACAAAATATGCACAAGTGACTCCATTAGAAGGGCGATACTTTCACAACCATTTACACAAATTTGTGCAACCAGTTCTGACCCTTCACATTTCCAACTTACTGGATTGAACTTCGCTTGGTACGTTGTTTCTTTGGGGGCTGCAGGAAACTGGCAACGTTGGGTTCTTTGAAGGAATCATTCTAGCCTTAGGTGAACTGCCTAGGCACACCCCCTTTTTGGTCATGAAGATCCTTCCCACACAAAGCCTGTGGAGTCCCACAGAGGAAGTCATGTCTCTCCCCTAAACTGTCATTAGATCTTCAGGAAGTGTAACCTCTGTGGAGCATAGGCTCTAAATCATTGCCCTTAAGCCTCTCCTCTCTTGCTCTTCTCTTGATGTTAATTCATTCGGAATTTCGAAACAAACATGGACTTTTCCTTGGCAAAGTACCAGCAAAATGACTCTGTGATAAATTATTTAGAAAAATTCAAGAAGTATTTTGAGATACGAATACCCTACTATTTGTCAATGAACTTGGGAGATTCACATTCTTACAGGCCAGATTTTCATAAAATGCTGGTCCTCTCATATACCCAGTGAGCTGCATTCATTTGCCACTCTTCACCTTCTCCTGAAAATACTAAATGATGCCGTGTTCCAGTTCTGTGTTCCCTGAGGAACATATTCCCATTCAAGGCCAAAAAACCCCCATAATAATAAAATCAAACACACACAGAGCAAAACATAATTTAATTTGGCCATACATCTTTCTCATGTTTAAAAGCCTTCTTAAACTGGACTAAAAAAAAGGAATGGAAGGTAATGCTAGAAGGGACTGTGGCTCAGGCTGGTTAGTTGTTCACCAGTTGCGTCTTCTTAGACACACTGCTGGAGGGGACCTCCCAGCCTGTATGCACTTAAGCTGAGTCATATGACCCATTCTGGCTGAAGGAATGGGAGCAGAGAGATCTATGCTGTTTCTAGGTCTGGTCCCTGAGACATGCAAGGAGACCCTTTCACATTCTCTTTCTTACCTGATTGGCTTGCCCAGGTACATAGTATCTAGTGGAAGATTTTGAGTTCTAGAAGAATCTTATGCTTAAGGGATGATGGAGCCATCAGAGGCAGCCTGGATCCCTAAATCACCCCACGAAAAGCTATCATCTGTCCACCATCTGTGTGTGGTGATGTGAATGAGACAGAACTCAAAAGTCTTTTATTCTGCTTATTGTATTAAGTCACTGAGACTTTGGGCTGTTAGTCTGACTCAGCTGATGAAGTTCTTAGCAGTCACCTACACTAGAGCTGAGGAACTGGAAGCCCATCGAAGGAAAGTAACTTGTTCCAAGTCATTCAATTTTTATGTGTGGTGAGTCTGATACCTAGCACTCACTGTTCTTTTTAACAGAATCCTGTTTTTGTTGTTTTTCATATAGGACGCTAACATTTTGTACTATCAATATGAAAGGGTGACTAATAGCCCCAAAGAAATATGTAAACTGTATATGAGTAATCTAAAATATAAATATACTTCTTTAACACTAGTCAGACTTGGGACTGTTTATGAATGCTGGCAAAACGCAGTGACACAGATCAGTCACCATATGCCCTGCTTTTAAAGACCTTAATCTTCAGGGTAGAAACTGTAAGTGGGATTACCACATCACTAAAAGCTCAGCATATTGCAGATGTTCATCTCAGAATTTTCCTTAATCATTTTCCTCAGTGACATGGAAATCAAGTTCTTTCAATCCCAATTCATTGGACAGAAATGTGGCTTCCTGGGTCCCTCCATCCTTACAGAGTCGTCATTATTACCACACGCTGGCCTTTCACTTTACAGTTTCAAGGTAGCACTTCAGTTAACCCCCTAACCTGGCATCTTCTTTGCTTCCTGTTTCTGACTACTGGGCCACTATTTGCTCCTATCAAAGCCGCAGCTCTTTTGTGTCCCAGAAATGCTGGGTTTCAGTGCTGAACAAAAAGATGCCTGGAATCTGATGAAAGCGGGGGCCCCAGCTCTGCCTGCCGAGCACAGTCTGCGCTACAGCGTGAGCAGGCTGTCTCCGCCATATGTCACCCTCTCCGCTGTCTACACCCTTTCGGGGAACTTCACAGGAAAAGCACTATTAAAGATGTTTATCTTGGGATTTTTGTAATTTGTTTTTAATTTTAATTTAATTTTCACCAACTTAGCTCACTTACACCAGCTTTAGTCACGCCACCCACGGACTCTGCACTGTAACGGTTGAGCCAGTGATTGGGATTAGTGGGCTAATGGAAGAAACGTCCCATATGCCCAAGGATGGCCCATCAAACATTATTAGACTTGCAGAGCCCCAAGAGTGAAATATTTACTGCAGTAAAATATCCTGGATAATTCCAACAAGTCCCAGGAAATCAAAATCCTTGAACAAAAAAAATAACAATAAAATTCTGTTTAAAAAAATTTTTAACCTCTCCCCAGGTAACGTATTTGCAGATTGATTGAGCAACACGAAGAAAACTCAAACCTAAAAATATTGCTTCTTTCACTTATGCTCTCAACCCCTATCTGTAACTGTAAGTATGTTTATGAGCGAGTATGTACATACAGGAAGTCCTGAGAATGTACTCTTTGGCAACTGTGATGTATTCGTATTCTAAAGAGATTTTTATTTATTTCAGTTAATAAGGTCTTCGATTTCTCATAAGGATAAAACTGAGTCTGGAAAGATACTGTTTTGTACATTGGAAGTCATGGTGGAGTGGAGATTTTACAAATTTACTCTTGAGCATGGAGCAAGGCAAGGATGAAGAGCGATGATGTGTACAGCAGACTGAAAAGCACATGCCCGAATGGGAAGGAATTTTCCCAGAGCTGGCCCGTGATCAGAGGGTTGTTTCATAAAGGGATGGATTTATGAGCAAATAAAAGCACTAATACTGGGGAAAGGATGAGTTGAATGGCCAGACTATACTAGCTCTGTTGTCTTGTTAATGAAATATCTTTCCTGAAGTAGGATTTAGGCACTGTGAGGTTTTGATGAGACATGACATTAACAGTGTTAAGGTTAAGAAGGTTAAAGTCAGTGCTATTCTGAAGATTCAGTTTAGCTTCTGCTATAAATCAGACTGCCTGAGGGAACCCAGCACCTATTGGGGGAGTTTCGTTCTGATTTGTGGCAGAGTAGACAAGTATACTAGGCTGAAAATCAAAATACCAGAGTTTGACTCAATTTCATAGTACTTGATTCTTTCACTAATTCTGTACACCAGGCAGAGGACTACTAAGAGACCCAGGGCACTCCAGTTCCTTCATTTATAAATCAAAAATATAACACAAATTCTCAGGAATGATGCAAGGATTAAAATGTAAATTTAATGACGTCCTATAAGCAAACTGCCTTGTTCATAATACATACTTAATAAACATTAACATCCTTTCCACACCAGTCAATGTGCAGTTTAGTTGAAAAGAGAAATTAAAACTAGATGAGATACATTTTGATTTTTTGATTGAATTTTATATGAAACATATGCTTGGTGTGGTTAATGGGAGATGCTATCCAAAGGTGAAGGTCGATTTTGACTGTGCACAGGGAATATTCCACCTCACTTAGGTATAGAATTCACTCAAGCTATGTAACTAATAATCAATGACTGGATTTTTAGGTCTGTGAGTGAATAAATTTTCCTTCCCCCTCCCTTTGAGCCACTTTGTAATCAAAAGAGAAGCTGAGTTTTATTGGATGGTACATGTTTTTCCTTCCAGCTGTAGAGTTCTATTATTATGTGACTATGAAAACATGTACATATGTGAGTGAATGAATTAAATTCCATAGGAGCTGTTATACCATCAGCATACTTTCTGCCTCCAATTTCACTAGAAAAAGGATTACAAAGATGAATAAAATATAGTTATTGTTTTCAAGGAACTTATATGTATACAACTGAGTTCTCCACTTATAACTTGGTTGAATTCTTACGATTCAGTTTTACAAAAAACTTTTGCATTACAGCGTAATATACAGGAAAAAAAGTGCACAGGTGAAACGTATAGAGCTTGATGAATTATCAAACAGTTCTGTGGTTCATTTTTAACTTATATATCTGGCATGTGAAGTTATTTTCCCATGGAAATGTTTCCTGTGAATGCTCCATTAACCAATCTATAATATAGCTGGCGTTCAGTGTTCATGGGATTCAGGAGCAAAGCAAGAATTTATAGCTTTGCTTTGATGGATAGATTTACACTAAGTTCCAACGGGGTTTTGGAGTGAGGTGGTTGGGGACTAAAATTTCACTTTCCAACCTCCCTTGTTTTCTTGCTGAGGGACTTCTGATCCATTTTTTACCTCTTTCATCCTTAACTGGTCTTATCTGGTATGTGAACTTAACAATTTATCTCCAAGCTGTTGTAAGAATTAATAAGTTCATGTTTATGAAGTGCTTAGCATACAGTTATCATCTTTATTTCACAAAGCCTTTGTCACAAGGGCAGGTCTCTGTCACTCCAGTCTATAGGAGAACTTAAAAGAGGGAAAGCTGTGTGCTTCTGAGGCTTAAACAACCATCAGTGATGCAGTGTGGAATGGAGGATTCTGGGTTTCCCCCAAGTAATAGAGGGTCAGGTTTCAGGACTCCTGGTAGATGTAGCCTAGGTAGATTTTTATTCTCAAGGAACGCACATTAAGTTGAGCCTTGCCTATTTGTGTGCATGTGCGTGCATATGCAAATTTGACACTTCTTATTTGAGGTTGAACATCTGCTGTTCCCGGCAGGATGGAAGCAACCAGGGAAATAGGGAGAGAAAGACTTTTTTGTCTTTTTATTTGTTTATGGGATGGCAGGTGGCCTTTTATCCTCTGACTTTCCCAACCCAGCTAACAGCCCCCTCTCCTCACAAGGAGCTTAACCCCTGACTGCTCACTGTTCAGCTTGCAAACACCGGCTGAAATACCCATATGTCACCAAAATGGGGCTGATCTCTTTGCAGCGCAGGCATCACGATAGTTGATGGACAAAAGGCACATGGAAGAGAATCCAGATGAAGCCTGAGTCCATTCATGGTGGTCTAATGCTCTTTGTGTGCTCTCTATTTTATGTGCTTTTATTTTTCATATATATTTAAATGGGACTTGGTTCCTAAGAAAGTGTTTTTGAGATACTTGGAATCCTTATAAGAAATCTCCTCTGCCTCTGATGCTCTTTTTGAGTTAGATTTCTGTGGCCTACAGTCAATGTGCTCATTCCGAATTACTCCAAACTTACCAGGATCCTCAGGCTGGCCTGTTGCCAATGTCCCACTAGCTCTGTCCTAAAATAAGAATATTTAAAAAAAACTTTTATTTATTAATTTGAGAGAGGGAGAGAAAGAGAGAGATATCGCTTTGTTGTTCCACTTCTTTATGCATTCATTGGTTGATTCTTGTATGTGCCTCGATCAGGGACTGAACCCACAACCTTGGCATATCGGGATGACACTCTAACCAGCTAGGCTACCTGGCCAGGGACTTAAAATAAGAATTCTTAAAAGAATCCACCTATAGTTTGAGCAGGAGTGACAGTAACTGCTTTGTTTTGTTTCACAACTTTGGGGCATATAAATTCTTTATCTCTTATGCAGGGGATCAAGCAGGAGAAACACAACTTCAGGGTTAGAAGGGAAGGTAAACTTAAAGTCCAGTGGAGTCCAGTGCTCCCTGACAACTCCTTCAAGGGGGAAGGAGAGCGGGATGAGACATGATAATGGAGGGAACGACAGAGTAAGCATAGACAATCACTAAGAAGAGAAGGGGACACAGCAGGTCAGTTTGCTGCCCTCAGAGCAAGTCAGATGTGTCAAGATGTGCAAGATGAACAGGAATCTTTGTTTACTCAGCACCATGAGCATAAACACAATACTAGGCTCTGGAGACACTAACTGACACACTATCTCTTCCTTCAAGGTGCCATGTCTGCTGCACCTTCTAAATCCACAGAAAGACTCCAATATTTCAAAACATTAAAAATACTGGATGCAGTAAAATGTTCAGGCCATTACTTACTGAGCTTTTCCTATCATAAATGGCACTGTCATAAGCACCATAAAAGTGTATGGTAGATAAAACTGTTCACTACAAGGTATTTCAGGGGAAGGCTTCTGCTCCCATTTAAAATACAAAACTGATGAACAACACATCTGTTGGGCCAAGGATGACAAGGAAAGCTGACATGATAAAGTAACTTGTAAGTCCCTCCATATGCAATTTTCTAAGAATAATGGTCTCAGAAAGGTGCAGGGTTTATTTTGCCCTCTTATCACACAGCAGAGGCATGCCCCCACACATGCTACTCTTGAAGAGCTAAGTATCTGGGCTGTCAGGTACAATTTTAAAAATTATTACTATTCAGTAAATCATTTTCAAGAATGATGGTTTTAAGCAGCCCAATCTTATTTTAGACTGAAAGGGAATAAATTTAAACCAACCCCCCTCTTTGGAAATATTTCTCTTTTCAGTACAATCTTCAATTAAATTGTACTATAGTCACAGAGGAGGCAAGAGATGTTGGCAAATCATAGACTTCACTTGAAAGATCTATGAGAGGGGATCCAAATAACCTGGAATTTATGTATAAAAATTGTGTATTTATTCTTACATGTTTAAACTTCAGTCACCTTCAAAGTACTCTCCATTTGATGTAATATACCCATCGAGATGTTTTTTCCACTGCTTAAAATAGTTTTTAAATTCATCAATTTTGATGCCTATTAGTGCTCTTGTTTCTCCTCTTCCACATTGGCAAGCTATTTCCCTCTGTGGACTTTTTCATCCAAGGAAACAAAGAAAAGTTGCTTGGGGCGAAATTGGGTAAATAGAGAGAGTGCGACATGGGGACTGATGTCATTTTTGGTCAAAAACTGCTGAATGCTACACAGTGTTGGCAGGTGCACTCATAAATCACCCATCATGAAATGGGCAAATGCATTGAAAGAGTCTTCCAAAAAAATTCACTGAAGCCGGACGCAGACTCTCACGATGACACCAGCTGGTACACTGATACAAACGGATACCTAGAACGCACACCTAGTGGGGGAAGCCTGTACTACAAAGGGCTCACTCTCCAGAAGATAATTTCATTTTTGGGGGGCTCCCCTTCATGGATATAGAAAAGTTTAATTATATAAGAAATTAATTGTTTAGTGCCAAGCGGTCCAAGGGGACATAGCTTAATAGTGCATAAGAATCAGATGCTTTTCCCAATGACATTTGCATTTGAGATAGAGGCAACATTTTAAAAACATAAAACTAAAAACAAAGATTCACTTTTGCATATTAAAGACATGGTGTCCAGACCTAGATAAAAATATAAAGTCACATTCAGATACCACTCAGGCTAATGCTGATTAAGAACTTGAGAAATACTTGACCAGATTCTATCACATATATTACAGATCCTATACCTCACAATTTACCACTAAGGGCAACAGATTTATGTATCACATTTTGATGAAGTATTTTATAATCACAGATAAGCAACTTTACTAGACCCTGGAGTTTTCCACATGTAAATTTATTTCCCCCCAGGAGTTTGTAGCCACATGCCCCAGGTAATAGAAGTGAGGTGAATAATAGCGCAGACTGATTTAATGGTTGACGGTATTGATTCTCTACTTTCTGGGGGTATTAGTGTTATAATAGTTCATCTATTTCTACAAAAAAGTGTGTGTTAGCTTAGGTTTGAAGGTGGTTCCTTTTTCATCTTAACATGTCCCACTATGTCAAACCACCTGGCAAAATTATACTATCTATGCAGCAGAGTTTTTTTTCCCCAATTATTCAGCTCAAATTTTTCCTATGGCTTTTGAAAACCTTTTGCCCTGAACTTAGGGGAAGTGGAAAATAGCTGTTTTTCAATTTAGCTGTTCTTTCAATTTGTTCTTTCAAATTCTATTACAGATACTCTATTTGGCTTTGTTACTTCTAAGAAATACAATTCTAAATTCCCTTAACGTTTCATTTTAGACTCCATTTACTGGCTATATAGGCTGCTGTCTTGAAGACTTTATTCATTTTCTCAAAATTTCATATAGGTACCAAGTCCAAGTAAACTTTTTGACATTTATTTATTCAAGCATTGAATATATATTAAATGTTGATTCCGCACTAGGAGCTGACTTAGGCAGAGAGTCTGCATAAAATAGGACAAGACAAAGCCTTTATAACATAGACATTCTGGTAAGAGAAGGTGACCATGAACAAAAAATATGCATATGAAAATAATTTCAGATTTTGCTAAATGCTATGAGAAAGATAAATAAGGTGATGTGACAAAGGTTAACTGGGAGAGGTGAGGACAGAGAAGTAGCTTTGCAGGAAGAAAGAATAGCAATGCAAAGGCCCTGAGGCATGCAAGACCGACAGAAGCCTGGCATATCTAAGGAAGGGAGAGCAGGCCTGTCGGGGAGTATAATGCTGGACACAGGATGGCATCAGATGAGTGTGCGGGGCAGGCAGGGGATGCATGCATAAGATCTTGAAAGTTATGGTAAGAAGTCTGAATTTTAACAGTCCATGAGGACCCACTCAAATATTATAAGCAATAGAATGACATGATCTAATTTATATTTTTGGAATAGAGGCAGGGAGAACCATTATATCACTTCTTGCTTGTCATGGTCAGAGACATGTGCTTCAGCACCTACCACACACACATACACATAGACACACACCTGCGATTCCCATGGGCTGGTGAGGGCAAGTTGACTCTTCCATTAGTACAGAACTTTTACATTCAAGTACATTTATTTACACATGTCTTAACTAATACATATGAGTACTTTGGAGCCTTGGCAATTAATTATGTTTATGTATGTATTTGTTTCACTTGAGGGTGAAGACTGATGTATTTAATTTTTTAACTACACTTTAAGCAGGGTGCTTGGTAGAGAGAGAGAGTGTATGTTGTTGGTGTGTGGAGGCATTGGAATATTATGATAAATGTTGAGGTTGTGAGTTGCTTTGGGGTCAGCACCATTAACTATTAATACTTGAATATCATCAAATATATCAGAGTGAAGAAAAGCCGATGGAAGTGGGAGGTCCTCAAGGACTTCCTCAAGGGCTTCAGGGACCTTCTCTGAACTTCGGTGTAACCTCTTGTACTGTATTTGGAGATGAGAGTTCAAAGACCTTCACCTAGAGGTCACTCACCCTCAGGACTAAAGAAATAATTCTCTCTGTACTAAAGAGGTGGGGAGACTGAAGGAAGAGACTTTGTTTTCTTATGCTAATCAGATTATATGACAATAATGAAAAATTGAGGAAAAAATGAGGAAGTCAACATGCTTAAAATATAATGGGCTTCATCATTGAGAAACCTCTCAGTAAGGTGAAATTGAAAATTGTATCATCTTTTTACAACAAACATTGCCATTCATTGCCCCACAACCCAAACCACACCACCAAGTTAGTATCTATCATGTTACAAAGCACATATGATATTTATATGTAGCTGCTTACATATGATGTACATATGTTCATATCAATATCTGATATGATTAACATTATTAATTTTTGAAAACATATTTTAGATATACTTCAATCACTTTGTTTATCATCAATTTAAAATTCCTATGATAAAGCAGACTAAATTTCATAACCAACAACGAATGATTTTGTGCTAAAGTACATTTTATAGGATTTACCATGAGAAGCAGTGAAGTGTATTTCTCATAAATTGCATGGACAGAAATAGTTAAATTAATCTATTTCATAATGACTATTCAGGAGATTTAAGTAAGGGCAAATATAGAAAATACACTGGGTGCCTAAAATACATAATTAACATGAAGCCAAAACAGTGCTAGCTAGTCTGTCCACAAACTTAGAAAATATTTTATGCATTTTATTTTTCCTATGAGAATTGGATGAGCTGCCATTCTGTTGTTATATAATTTATCACAGTTGTAGGAGTCATATCTTACTGCTACGGGCATATTTTAGTTTAGACTATTTCTTACAATGCTTTTGGTATTTATTTCAAAATGAGTTGACCATCAGTCTTTTCTTTACCCAGATGTTCTGGTAATTCTCTGTGTCATCTGATAGTTTATAACCTACTTGGGGTAAAAGGTGACATCTGGAAGGTACAATTAGACACAGACAACCAAAGAGATAGTTATGCTGATATGTATCAGAAATAATGAGGAATTTGGGAATAAAGGGAGAGCATCGAAGAGAGGGAGGAGAGAGACAAAGGCAATAATAAAGGGCTAAGCAAGGTGGCAGAGTGGTCTCAAGAATTTTAAGAATAAGGACATATAAAAAGTTACATTTATATTACTTGCATTTCTATTATGCAAACGTTCTTCATTCTAGAACCCACTGACCAACCTACAACAAAGACTTCAACCCACCAAAACCCCGTGTGATTGCATATTTTTGTGTGTGGGTACATGAAAATTCAGGCAAAGAGCTGGGCCCCACATTGGTCTGACACCAGCTCAGAGCTGCAGACAGAGAGCAGGAGTCCACACCTGCAGGTTACCATCAGGATATACCCTCCCCTCAAAGTGATAGAATGCTTAGAGCCCAAGGCTTTTCCCCCAGGGAATGGAACTATAGGGAAGAATAGTCCAAAGTCACCTAGATTTTAGAAGGCATAGCATCCCAGGATCTTACATACATACATGTGCATAGAAGTTTCAAGTGATTAAAGATTAGGAAACACAAAACAATAAAGGTTTCAGAGATAAGCTTCAGTTGCATTTGCCTTTAAAAATGTAGCTCACAGGAAGCCCTCTAAAAGAAAGCTAAACTTTTGGTTCCAGCTGTATTGAAATAACTACATTGAACTAGCCCTTTAGGAAGCGATAACTACAAAGCTGGATGAAATACATAAAATAACTATTAGGAAGCCTTAGAGAGCAAACAACTAGGTTAGACTTGAAGGGCTGTGATCTCTCATAAACAGAAGCCCATGAATGTGAGCACCATATTTATCGAGGCATGTTTTTGAGGGAATTTGCTATTTCATTGTGACTTTGCAGCAAGTAAACTAGGAAGGAGCAATCTTAGTAATGGAGAAGAGAGGATGAAGTTCAGGCATGCCAAAGTATGTAGGATTTGAGGAGTAAAATCCCAAAGAGGGGATAAGTGTATCGATAAGGCATTAGCCAGCTGCTAACTTGAGCATGCACAGGGTAGTCTCCAAGAAACTCAGAAGAAAACAGCAACTGGGAAGCTTAATGGCAGAGCCAGGGAGGGACCTTGTGAATCATCCAAGGTTTTTAGCTGATATCCTGGAAAAAACTAGATCAGGCTAACGAAGCCTAAGAGGAACTATGGGCAAAATGAAAGTGATTTGCTGGTACACTATCTGCCTGCCAAAAGAAACCTGTATCCTGTTCGGGGGTAAATAATATAAACATTCTTCCAAAAGCCACATGCACATTTAAACAAAATTTTAACAACTGCCAACAGAAAGGGACCAAATGATTTAAAAAAAACATAAGAAGAACAAATAATGAAAATAGTCCCAGAAGCAATTCAGATAGTAAAGATTTAAAATCACGATGATCAATGTTTCAGCAAATAGAAAAAAAAGGATACAAAATTTGATCAATGATGAGAGTCCTCCAAAAGCAACCACATAAAACAGAAAGTAGGGGCTGAGATTCAACGTGTCCCATGTGTCTGCGCTGAGGAGTGTCGGCTATTTCTCTGTTTTCCCACTCCTTCCCCTTTTGTGTGCTTCTATCCCCTGCTCACCTCCATTCTTCAAAAGCAGCTTTCCCGTTAGGCTGTAATGGGGAGCTCAAAAGGCACCTGTAGTTTGAAAATCTGATCTATTGAACGAGAAGACATCGAAAGTGTCTTCAAGGAGAAGAGACAACATAACTGGTAGAAGGTGCACAGGTTTTAAAATGACACATACCTGTGCCCATACACTGTCCCTGCCAGCTACAAATTCCTGTGGTCACACACAAGTCACTAACCATTCTGCATCAGCTTTCTGTTCCATAAAAATTGACTGACACCTTAAAAAGTCATTTTAAGCCTAAACGGGATGTTCTATACAGGCCAACCGCTTAGTACAAACAGGTTCCCCATAAGTAGTGATGCCAGCAAATAGGGTGGCCATCCATGTATTGACTGTCACTGGATGTCCTCCACCCAGATGAAGTAATACACAAAACCTGGAATTTTTCTCTACCTTTCAAAGTGGAGAACATTGACTAACAAAATGTCTGCACAATACTGGTTGGTCAAAACAATAGCTTCTTAAGCCCTTAGGAAAGCAACTGAGTATTGCAAATATCTGGGACGAAGCTCAAATCAGCAGAACAAGGTTGTTTTTGTTGGTAGAGAATGCTGTGCATGCTCTGGCTTGCCTTTCCACAATCATTGCTATTAAATCATTTATCTCTCTTACACATTTAATGAAGTCATGTTCACGATCCACTTAATCACAGGATGGGGTATAGTACATATTTTGACAGGAAAGCTGTTTGTAGAAACTGAAACGTGTCACAAATATATAATTTCAAAAAAGTTCACTATGCTTTGAGTATGAAAATCCTTGGCTTGAATCCTTTTATGCGTATTTCATCATCCTAAGATAGACTTTTGGTACTGGATAACAAAAAAGATTATTCTTAGGAAAAATTCATGTTAATCAGGTAAGTAGAGCAGTGAGCAACTACAAACACAGCAAACTCTGAACCATAGACTCTGTCTGGAAGTTTATCTGGAGGAATCGCACATCTGTAGCTAAATATTATATCATTGAAATGGATTCTAATTATAAGCACATGCAAATGAACGAGAAAGAAATCGAGTTAAAGGGAAGTCATTATACTTTCTAGAATGTTGATAACAAACCTCAGGTTTTGACTTATAGCTTATTATTTAATTGCTGAACTAGTGGCCAAATAGTCATACTTTATACATTCAGAGACTTTATAGAGGGAGGTCCTGCAATGTGCTTGACTATTGTAAATGATCTCCAGCCCCGTGTTATTAGGTCTCAACACTAATTAGAGGTGCTACTTACATCACTCTCGTGACCTTCTCGAAGGTTGTATGTGAGGTCATGCTGAATGTCTTCCACGAATTTGTGAGCATATTCTGGGTAAAGGTCTAGCACTTCAAAGAGTCCTTTGAGGATGATACACTGGAGATCACAGTAGGTTAAAGCCTTCACATCCGCATTGGTCTTGATCACTTGGTCATTAATGGAGAGGTTTGCTCCAATTAAATCTCCTTTTCCTTGAAACGGTGCAAAAAGAAACATGTCACTTTAGAGAATAACAACTTCTGAACTGATAACTGCATTTGTCTCAGATTACACTAAAAAGAGAAGTGGAACCTTCTCCTGATGCAGGATTTCTCAGCTTCAGTAGTGTTGAGATTTGGGGTCTGATATTTTTGGTTGTGGGGATATTCTGTACACAGCAGAATGTTTAGCGGTACCTCACACCCCCATACCAAGTGGTGACAACCCAAAACACCTTCAGACATCGACAGATGTCCCCTGGTGGGCAAAACTTCTCCTAGTTGAGATGACTGGTGTAGAAGATAAAAGCTAGGAGATCTAGAGTTAGAAATTGTGGGTCCTGGGTGTGTTGTAGACAGGTTCCTCACAGGATTCAGTGAATAACTTTAGACAAACCATTTGCCATTTTCGTCACAGCTGTTTTAGTCATTCAAGGGAAATAAAATAGCTCAGATTTTCTGAGTATAAAAAGGCTCTGTGATTCTGAGGTAAGACTATCAAGAAGTATACACAAAAATATGCAAACAATACCAAATATATGAAAAAAGAAGTGTATTAATAATTTTGATTCTAACACTTTGGAAAATAACAAGCATTACCAACAGCTCTCTAATATAGGTTATTTAACTGATCTCTAAACACGTCTATAAGACAGGCGATGTGGAAGGAGGAGGCCTCCATCCCTCTTCTCAGAGTAGGGAGGCAAGATAACCATTGGACATTATGGGCAATGAAACCTCCTACATAAAAAATGTAAAACCCAAGTCTTAGTTCTAGTGTTCTATGGTGCTGTAAAATTCCATTTTCTTCATCAAAAAGAAGCTCTTCATTTCTGCCACTGCAGGGAGAGAGGACCTCACAGTACCTTCAAGCTCTTTGTCCTTCCTCTCCCCCTCCTCACACACATGCACACAACCTTTGACATTTTGCTTGCCATGCCTCAGCCTATCAGTCTTAGGTTGGAATTCACCTCCCTGGGAACTAGCTTGCTTTCTTGAGTTTGTTGATTAGATGTATTGAACAATTTACTTGAATCTCTAAAATCTTGGAATTGATTTGAATCAGTTTAACTCAGCAGGAAGGTGAGCATAGATGTAAGTGCTAACAAAATCTGATTACAGCTTCAGATTTATTTCAGACAGCCACTAAGTCACTCGGCATCCATGTGAGAAATAGGAAAGAAAATCCATTCATTTCCCAGACAAACTTAGGTTAAAAGCTGCAGTGATAAGACCAAGTTCACAGAGGATAGAGGCATTAAGTTCATGGCTACAACTTAGGAGTTTCTGCATTTGTGCTTTGCCCTCACATATCATCAACCCCAGGGCTTACCTTTTATTTTTTTACGGTCACGTGGTACACATGCTCATTCAACGGCATCTACTGCCCCCACTGATTAGTGCAGTGAAGTTGTCACTGTTCACACATGCACATTCCAGTCCACTCTCGTTGGCTGCCAGGTTACATCGATGTGCAAGCCATTCTCATTACATTAACAATGGCTCAACTTTTTCCAGACAGACTAGATGCCATCGAGTGGGCATGTGTACTGTGTAGCCAGTGCATTCAAAATGATTGAGTGAATAGAGCAATGAATCTGCATCAAATTTTGTGTTAAGCTTGAACTTTCCTCTGTGGAAACTATTGAGATGATTCAGAAGGCTGCAGCTCTGGGCAACTGTTGATTGGCAGCTTCATCATGACAGTGTGCACACTCATGCACTGTGTCTCATGCAGAGTTTTTTGGCAAAACATCAAGTCACCCAGCTGTCTTAGCCCCCCTACAGCCCACATTTGGCACCTTGCAACTTCTGGCTTTTCTCAAAACCAAAATCACCTTTGAAAGGGAAGAGATTTCAGACCATCAATGAGATTCAGGAAAATATGATGGGGCAGCTCATGGCGATCGAAAGAATTGTGTGAGGTTCCAAGGTGCCTACTTTGAAGAGGATTGAGGCATCATTGTCCTATGTACAACATTTCTTGTATCTTGTATCATCTTCAATAAATGTCTCCATTTTTCATAGTACATGGCTGGATACCCTCTGTATAGACTATTTTATTTATGTATGTATATATATTCATATACATACATATATATATTTTGCTTAATCCCTTCACTTTCACTCATCCTGCCCCCAAACTCTTTTCCTCTCTGAAGGCTGTCAGTCTGTTCCATGTATCCATGCCTCTGTTTCTATTTGTTCATCAGTTTATTTTGTTCATTTGATTCCACATACAAGTGAGATCATATGGTATTTGTCTTTCTCTGACTGACTTATTTCACTTAGCATAATTCTTTCCAGGTTTATCCATGCTGTCACAAAAAGTAAGATTTCCTTTTTTACGGCAGAGTAAGTATTACATTGTGTAAGCGTACCACAGCTTTTTAATCCACCCATCAACTGATGGGCACTTGGGCTGTTTCCAGGTCTTGGCTACTGTAAATAGTGCTGCTATGAATATAAGGGTGCATATATTCTTTCGAATTGGTGTTTTGGGTTCCTTCAGATATAGTCCAGGAAGTGGAATCACTGGGTCCAAAGGCAATTCCATTTAAAATTTTTTAGGTATCTCCATAGTGTTTTCCACAGTGGCTGCACCAGTCTGTATTCCCAGAATACAGCAAAATTTTAAGTTCTGGATATACGAGGAAGATTTACCATGATGCACTAGCTTGCCATGATGAGCATCGACACTTTCTGTTAAGCAACTGGTGTCTGGGGTGACTTCAGAGTCATTGTACTTTTGAAACTTGGGTGACCATAGTATGACTCCCTCAGCCACCATGACCACAGCTATAAAAACAGTACCAACATCTTGCCACACTTGGCACTATAAGAAAAAATTTCAGTTTGCTTATTTATTCAATAAATATTTATGAAGAACTGACATACGTTTGGGACCTCAGGTTGAGCTCTAGCAAGCAGGCGCTGGTAATTAACAGCGTGGTTCTCACCCTCAATAATTTTTACATCTTGTGGATTTCTTACTGCCTTGATTTAGGACCTAGATCTGTTTTGTAATTACTCTGGGTTTCAGCATCTTTATTACTAAAAGAAGAAAAAGATATCTGTGGTCCATTACAGTCTACATTTTTCATAATGGTATTATTGATGCTGGCTAATCAGTTGTTCTTTCACTGGGGAAAAAAGGTTGATGAGACGTATTTGCAAACCATCCGGGTGAGAGCGGTAACTTAATGTTTAATTATAATTAGGCAGACTGATGCCATCTGTGAAGAGTACATTTATTGGGGCTTTGTTGTTTTCTTTTGAACAACAATGGAGAAATTGGTGGGAAACCACAATTAATGGGACATGAAATGAAGGTGTACAAAGCAAACAAATTCTATTCCCATAACAAATCCCTGCCTCTATGTCAGCTGTCTCCTAGGCTTCGGATTAAATAATGCCTTCATGTATTGATCGGACAATGAAGTTGTTTGAATGACTTATGGCTTGACAGTTGTTTGGTGATACTTCTTTCCTAAACATTGGCCCTGTAAGACAATGTTACTATAGGAAAAGTAAGATAGTTCCTCTCCATTGAAATAATCCTAACCGCAGAGAGAAACTATTAATAATTTATTATCCTTGTCTGGGTTTAGTCCCAATACTTGTGTTTAGAATGGTCATGTGGCAATTTGCACTTAAATCAGTTTTGATAGATACATGGTAGAAGCAAATATGTGAAAATGTTAATCATGGAAGTCAAGATTTATGGAGGCAACTGGGGCCAGAAGGCAATGGATTAAATCTTTTAGCTGTAAGTAGAAGGAAAAAAAAGGATTAAAAATATGAACAATAAAATGGCAATAAATACATATCTATCAAAAATTGAACCTAAAAAAGCAAACTAAGAAAAGAAGCAGAACAGAAACAGACTCATGGATACAGAGAACTTTTTGACAGTTGCCAGATGGTAAGGGGGCTGGAAGGGTGGGTGAAAAAGGTGAAGGGATTGGGGAGTACAGATTGGTTGTTATGGAGTAGTCGGAGATGTAAGTGCAGCATAGAGAATACAGTCAATGTTCTAAAATAACTATGTATGGTGTCAGATGGGTACGAGACTTATTGGGATGATCACTTACTTAGTAAGTTATCTAATGTCCAATTACTGGGGTGTACACCTGAAACTAACATAATATTGTATGTCAACTGTAATTGAAAAATAAAAAGTGATTTAAATTAAAAGAATAAAAATAAAAATAAGAGAATCCAATTGAATTATGCATTACGGATGATGCTTATTACACAGAAGCCATCAAATGTGTACCTATTGTGCCCTAATGTTATGAGTGATGCCTTTATATTCCAGTCCTAGAATTGTTGGTAGTTACCAACTTTAAAAATCCACCATGATCATAGAAAATTTCCACAAAAGTATTTAAAGCTGGTGTATCATTTTTGCTTACATGTATGTCAAACCATAACAGTTTGAAAAAATAAGTACAGGGTGGTGCAAAATAGGTATGGTATTATTTTCCATATGAACAGCTGTAAACCTACTTTTGCTCCACCCTGTACAGGTCTTTTTATTTTATTATTATTATTATTATTATTATTATTTTGTACAGGCCCTTTTAAAAGCAGGCAATGCCAATAAACAGGCTATGAAACTCACAATGCTACTAAGGAAATATGTGGAAAAGGATTTTATGATTAAAGTTAAGTGTTTGAAGCAAATTTAGAAATAATGGTCACTTTTAATTTAGAATCACAGAATAATAGAATGATTGACCTTTAACTTCACTAAGTTGAGAAATGGGCAGGAAGAGTGTTAAATTTTCTCTTAAAAAACACACCCCTACTGAGCTTTCCTCTAATGCCGATAATGAACTGGCCAAGCTGTTAATAAACTCTTTGATTGGTAAATCCATGTTCTTTTATTAAGGAATAAAACATAAGAGGGTGAATCTGAGCCAAAACTTTGAAAGGCAAACCCTACCTTTTTTTCTGCTAAGAGGTAAACTGAAGTCAACATGAATCAATAAAAAGCATACAAGTATTTCACTATTCACCAGCCTCCATCTCTTCATTTTTAACTGAGGATAATCCCAACAACCTAAGAGGTTGCAAGATTTAAGTTGGATAGTGAACATAAAACACCCAGTTCATATTAGGGATTCAATAAGTATCAGTTTTCTTCTCTCTTCTAAAATACAACATGCCTTGAAGCTTACTAGCTAGAATCCAGAGGACGCGGGTTTACAATGATTATCTAGAACACCAGGCATGGTTCAGACATAGAAAAACCAAACAGAATGATTTTTATGAGAGCTTATTCTTAATGCATAATCATTTTTGTGCTATTTCAAGCACAGATAAAACTTAATGTTCATGTTCTTTGCTGAGTTGACTCTCCACGAAAATATTGGGTTGGCCAAAAAGTTCATTTGGAGTTTTCCATAAGATGACTCTAGTAGAGCTTAGTTGTCCTTAACTTATGTCAAAACAATTTTCTTAGTTTGTATTGTGACAGCTCTGATATCAGCATGCATTTAAAAAATTATCAAGATTGATGAATTTTTGTATAGCCATTTTAATATTGAAGATGAAAGAAAATATGCAACATTTTTGACATATTATGATTTATTACTTCAAGAAAGTTAAAAAAACAATGGAAACACACAAAAAAAGATTTGTATGGAGAAGGTGCTGTGACTGATTGCACATGTTAAAAGTGGCTTGTGAAGTTTTGTGCTGGAAATTTTTTGCTGGACGATGCTTCACAGTTGGGTAGACCAACTGAAGTTGATAGTGATCAAATCGAGACATTGAGAACAATTAACGTTACACCACATGGGAGATAGCCAACATATCCAAAATATCCAAATCAATAAAGTTATTGATGAAAATAAAAAATGTGTTTTTTATTTTACAAAAAAAACCTAAACAAACTTTTTGGACAACCCAATACATGAATGCCCTCTTCAAACTGATGAGCTATGTTACCAAGGGGCAGAATACATCCTGGTTAATAATCTGGCTCCAGGAATCAGAAAGAATTGTATTCTCTTTCTTACCTCAGTAATACCCTTTTATCCAAGATTTTGCTTTCCACAGTTTCAGTTACCTGTGGTCAACAGTGGTCAAAAATATTAAATGGAAAATTTGAGAAATAAACAATTCATAAGCTTTAAATTGTGCACCAGTTTGAATAGCACGATGAGCTCCCATTCTGTCCCACCCGGGATGTGACTCAATGATGCTACATGTGCTCTCTGCTTGTTCTTCACTTAGTAGCTGCCTCTCTGATAAGATCAATGGTCAGTTTCACAGCGATTGTGTTCAAGTCACCCTCCTTTTACTTAACAATGGCCACAAAGTGCAAGGGTAGTGATGCTGGCAATTCGGATCTACCAAGGACAAGCCAAAAGGTGAAAAAGTTTAAGTTCTTGATTAATAAGGCAGGAAAAAGAATTTATGCTGAGGTTGCTAAGATCTATGGTGAGAAGGAATCTTCTGTCTGTGAAATTGTGAGGAAGAAATAAGAAATGTGCTAGTTTTGCTGTCACATCTCAAATTGCATAAGTTACAGTCACAGTGCATGACAAGTGATTAGTTAAGATGGAAAAAACATTAAATTTGTGGATGGAGGAAATGAAGTATATATATTTCTATAGCTATTCACTGGAGGTCTTGGAATATACTTCTTTTAGATAAAGGAGACTACTATCTGATGTACTAAGATACTATTCATTTGTAAAATGGGACTAATAGTTAGACAGCTGGATTTTTAACGAGAATCAAATAATATGTTGGATATAATGCTTTGCACACTGTAAACTCAATATGTGGCATAGCAATTAATAATAATAACAGTAATAATAAAATAGTTGGCAAATTAAACGCATGTGAAGAAAAATACCAAGTCTACATATGCAACCACAATTTTCCTAATCTATAGCAGTTTCCCCCCCACTTAATCTCTTTAACTATGTTCCAGAATGAGATTTTATGAAGCTTTCAACTCTGACCTACCAAGAATAGCCAGCACCATGCTGTCTTTAAGAACCTCCATGGAGCCCGAGCAGACAAAGTAGATGGCCTGCAAAGCATCTCCTTGACGCAGCAGGTACTCCCCTGGGGCACAGAAAGAGGTTTTAATGTGTAGAGACAGAGACCTGAGGCAGCCCCGGCTGGCACACTCAAAAAGGGACAACTGTAAGATTTCCTTGTTCAAGTGCATAGTGATGTCAGAACGTAGCTCATCTGGAAAGTCTTTCAGAAGCTGTCAAAAAAAGATGAAAGAGGAAGTCAAGTTGGGGTAGGTTTGTCCAATTTATCTATTTTGCAAGACAACAGGGCTGTTCCTCCCACTGTTTGACCCATCAGAGCACAGAAGAGGAAGTATCTCTATGTATAGTCCTGGAGAGATTTTTTAATGACTGTGACCCCAGTTATGTGCTGCTGAATAATAAATGGGTAAGAAGTCTGGAGAAATAGAATAAATTAATAAAAGACTCTAGAATGAAAACATACAGCTCATTGTGACTTGCTTCTCACAAAGACTCAGCTCAAGGCAGAATATATGGAATATGGACACTCCAGCCTTTCCTCTGATGTCAGGGTTATATGAAGACAGGAGAGACCAAATAATCACATGACAAATGTTAATTACTGGTTTGGTTGGGGGGTTTGTAGAATGGCTGATCAATTTATATAATACTTTTTTTACAGTGGTGGTCTAGGGTATTTCTGGAAGTCCACAGCTAATACCTTTGCTGAAAAACATTTTTTTCCCTTTGTTGGTTTTAAATGCAAACATTCACTTGATTACAGGGTAGAATAAGAGTAGGTTTACAGTTGTGTGTGAAACAGAGTTTATTCTTGCATTATTATTTCTTAATTATTATATTATTTCCCATACAAACAATTGTAAAGCCACTTTTGCCCCACCCTGTTTTCCAAGATCATATCATTCAACTACCATTAGAATCAGTTCCTTTCAAAGCAGGTTAAAAAGAATGAAAATAATTCCACCTGATTGACCAAAGTAGCAAAGTTATTAAAAATCATCAGTCAATCCAAAGTGGCATAGTGGAAAGACAAGCCAAAGAAAATGGATGAAGATGGATTATTTTTCAACCTCCTAGAGGGTTTAAAAAATAAAGACATGAAGTTGGTAGGTGTGTTCTTCACTTCTGAGACCTACATGGGAGCATTTTGCTTTTTACCTTAGAACATGTGCTTTCTGCGTGAAAATGTCAACATGAGAAATGAACATTACCTCATTTGAATCTATTCCATTGTTGACTGACCAGGTTGTTTGGAAATATTCGAGCATCCTCTGCTTGAGCTGCTGGGGCAGGTGATGGACACGTATGAAGTCCTTCAGATCCTTAGTTCTCGTGTGATAGAGGGACCATCTGGAGTACATCCTCTGTATGATTGCCGTCACATTTCCAAACACCAAGGCATGCATCAAGGCTGAAGAGAACAACAGAGCATATAATGGGAGAGAAATGTGATGGAAGTGCTCACTCCTTAAGCCTATATTCAAAGTCTATGGATCCTAAATTAAAGCAGAGTGTGCTTATGTCACCTCGTTGATACAGCACTTTTGATATGAGCATTTTGATGCAGCCACTTTGTTGAAGGGTACATCCTGATGCAGTCATTTTGATTCCATATGGCTTAATCAGAGTAAAAATATTTAAAAAAATACTCAATAATATGCAAAATAGGCCCCTTTGACCCACACAATCTGTTAGCTGCCATTCTGGCTATGACAATTTTTATTTTGTATTTTATTCACATCTGTATTATTTTAATAGTTATATATAGTTTAATAGCTATGATGAAAGTTTTAATAATTTATAAGATTAGCCATAAAGTTATAGTTTAATAGTTATTTTATTGTAATAAAAATACATTTTAAAAATAAGTCTATTATAACCAGTTAGCCTTATGGGAATATTAGTCTCTTCCCCAAAACTATCATTTAAAATTAGTTTTAAGCTATTAAGTATGACATTTATATTTCTAAAGGTATTGGAGAAGTTGTTAGAAATGTAATTGAGTATCCTTGAGCAAACTGAAGCTGACTGAATATGGCTCCAACCCTTAACCCCACCCCAGCTCCACAGCAACTTTAATTTTAGGGGAGATATCAGAAAATCTGAGACCATTTGAGAAACAAAAGAAGTCACAGAGAAAATGAGTATTCTTTTAGTCATCACTGGCATCCTGAGAAGAGCCGGGTGGTACATATACATGACTCCTGGTTGGATGCATTTTCTCAGTCAGGTTGTATTGAATCCCCACTGCCTCACTGAGTCTTCCCCTTCCTGAAACCACTCCTAGAGGGAAATGACAGAGAAGACTTTGTTCCCCGGAATTTGAGGGTGAATAGGTATGGAGGATGGGTTTTCTAATATAAGGAAGTAGAGAGAGCAGATGAGCTTCACTTTCCAGGAGTGGCCTGCAGTGGGCAGTGGTCAGATACCTTGAAGTCACAGGAGATGTGGCTAGGTTTTGCACTAAATAATCACTCGGTGAATGTGGACTGGCCTGGGCAGACCCTGGCAGAAAGCCCAAGAAGGCATTGAACCACCTGGGACTGAGAAACTGGGAGATGATGTAGTTACAACTCCAAGCCGACCAATTCTCAGTGATATTCAGATTTCAGCCCTTATCCCCATGGTAGGATGGGACTGGCAACGAGGGAAGAAGGTCAGGGGCTAGGTAAAATAATTGGTTTTAGCAGTTTACAGTAAACATACAAATAAACAAAACAAAACAAAACAAAATAAAGACAAACAAAAAAATCCCCAAACTAAAAATTGAGTAGTATTTTTATCAGGATTTATCAAATTATCCCTGTGCCCAAATCTCAATGTCCAAAGAACTATGTTAAAAGTTTTTTAGCATCAAAATGCGCACATTAGTGTAAATGTGTCAATGTGTTATTCCATCATGTTATTATATCCTGCGGCTGAATGTTGCAGGATAGCACCAATTCAACTTCCCCTTTCCATACCTTTACCAGAAATCAGTAACTACTGGCATACTAATTTTAATTTAATCTCACACTGTAGTTAAAATTCTTTATCAGGTTGATATTATCATTTCTCTTTGGAAAATATGCTCACTATGCTTATAAAGTCACTCTATAATAATAATAAGGAAGGCCTCAGCATTTTGGAAAAGTTATAGAATAGAGTTAAATTTGGGTTGATATACAGGAGGCATTATAATGTGGCAGAGGAAATATGGACTTCAGAATCAGACACCTCTAGATTTGAAGCTTGACTTTGATACTTGCTAATTGTTGTGAACTTGGCAAGAAACATAATTCCCATAGAGACTCAATTCTGTTATGTGTAAATAGGCATAATAGGATCTTACTTATAGGGATATTTTAGTTTTAAAAGGTGAAAATGGCAAAAACGATAAGAAAAGTACAAATTGCCAGTCATAAAAATAGTCCCAAGGATGTAAAGTACAGCATAGGGAATATAGTCAATATTATTGTAATAACTAGTTATGGTGCCAGGTGTGTACTGGACTTACTGGGGTGGTCACTTTGTAAGTCATATAATTATCAACCATTGTGTTGTACACCTAAAACTAATACAATATTGAATGTCAACTGTAATAAAAATTAAAGTTTATATATATGCATTTAAAGTGCCTAATATCTGGGTGAAAAACAATGGGTGATGAATTTATGTTAATTTTTCCAAGAGAGTGAAAAAGGTTATCATGAATTTTTAACATACTCAACAGGGTAAAATTTGGGGAAAAGTACTCAGATTTAAGGTTTTCCAGGAACCTCTTATAACTAAGAGTGGCTTTTAATGGAAATAACTTCTTGATGAAAAAAATCCAAGAAATAATCAATAAGTGCCTGCTATGTGCAAATGTATGTAAACATATATTCTTCCTAAATTTTCTAAATGAAATGTCTTTCAACAGGCCAAAGATGTCCCAAGAAGGCATATTTCTTAACAATTTACTGTTGAATGGTTCTTGGTAAATTTTAAATAGAGTTTCATTCTTCTGTATGGTTTTGGAAGCACAAGAGTTTTGATGCTTAAATATTTTATTTGGAAGAAGAGACTTCTATTTATGATACACACTCAAAAAAGAAGAGAACTGATTCTGTTCCAAGTCAAAGAAATCTAACAGTGATTTCAGGCTCCGTTAATATACTCATTGGCTCAATGTTTGGAAGCCCTGCCATCTGTAAAAATATGTGATTGTCTTTTATGGAGATTGAATTGAATACCGAGAACAATTTTATTTTATTTATTCTAACACTGCTTTCCTTAATTATGTGTATGATTTTTAACTTTGCTTTGCTTAATTATAATGTGTGTAAAGCACTTAAAGTAAGAGAAGTAATATGTTCAGATCATTTAGCATCTTAATTGTACACTATCAATAAAATGAATTACTGGATTAATTGTAGCATTCATAAGTGTTGTTGGTAAGTACTAGTCTACGTCTAAGTCCCCATAATTTCAAGGTCTCATTTCAGCATAGAAAAATGCTTCTAATTTAAGTAGTTAGAAAATAAAGCCCAAGGCCTCATAGTTTTTCAGTTTCCAAAGTTATTATTGCCTCTCTGTCACTGGTTATCATTTTCACACTGGCAAAGAGTGTGTGTACGTGTCAGGCCAAATCACTCCATCTGCTCTGAAAGTTTGATGCAAGAGCTTCTCTATCCAGGTCAGTTTAGAAATTATTTTTCTTTTGCTCCTGCATATTTGATGTATATAATTCTTAAAGTAGCATGCTAGGCTTGCTGATGAATCTGTGGGAGGTTCCTTTTCTTTGTGTAGGAGTTTTATGTAAAATCTCATCTTAATATCAGGTCTTTGAAGGAACCTCAATAATTGGGGTCTAAGAAGAAAGTAAACAGAAGTTCACTCCAATAGCACTGCCTGGTTTACTCTCTCTCTCTCTCTCTCTCTTTCTCTCTCTCTCTCTCTCCTCCCCTCTCTTTTCCCTTCCCCTTTTTCTTCCCTTTTTCTCTGCTCGCCTCTCTTCCCACCTCTCTGGATTTGGGGCAGTATTGCTCTCCTGAGGTATAACATCATTGCTGATTTTTCCCCCCTTTCACAAATTCTTTATGAAGCAGAAAAAGGTAGTACAGTAGGTAAAAGCTTGGCAGAGAAGTGATCCAAGTCAACATCACCAATCATGAGACAAACAAATATTATCTCGATATTACTTATTGAAAAGAACACAACATCTGTTCTGTGGTATCCTGACAGAAATGCATAACCGGGATTTATTTATGAACAAATATCAGACAAACTACAAAACAACTAGCTTGTAATCTTCAAAAGTGTCCAGGTCGTGGAAGTCAAGGACAGACTAAGGAACTGATTTTCTACATTAAAGAGACGTGACAATTCAATGCAGTGCAGGGAACCTGACTGAACTGGAGGCAAAAGGAGACCTATAAAGGCCATGTAAAACAACTGGTAACCTTGGAATATTCACACTATAGATTAGATCAGGAGATTAGTTGGAAAACTATACTATACTAAACTATAGCGGCCCTCATTGCTGATTTTTTCAGCCAAATACTTTGCAGTGTCTTCGGAGTCTACATAGGGACTTCTTTTTAGCTGTCGTAAAAGGAGATCAGAGCTCAGGCTCTGGGTAATCTTAGCTGCCCTCCTTTTTTCTCCCACCTACTCATTGCCCTGGAATTTTCCACTCCTTGCTCCCAGTACACTGGGTTATGGATGGCAGATGGCAGAGAAAACAGAGTGAGAACAATTCCCTAAATGATAAATTTAAATGGCAGTGTAAAGATGTCTTAAAAATAGGCTGAATTTGTGAACACCATAGTCAGCATGGGCCCAATCGAATTATGTCAGGACAGCCTACGTAGGATAAGTGCACCTAAGGAAAACCTTGACTGTTAGGGGTTTCATTCTAACCTTTTCATGGCGACGGTGACTCATTTAAACTGGACATGTCCTCAGTGATGCATCATCTTCACTAGGAAGCTTTATCTAACCTTGGAGGCTGTGTTGATAGTCTCATCGATTGGGGCTAACTCATTAGGTGACTATTAGGCAGCCATTACTAAGTATAATAAAAGAACTTTTAAAGAGATGGGGAGATGTTCTCTATATATTTTGTTTGGTGGCAAAAATGACATGTGTAGTTGATATAAATGTTTCAGAAAATAGAGGCAAATGTGTAGAAAAGGGCTGAAAAGGCTATCTTTTGGTGATGGGATTATACATAATTTTATTTTCGTGTGTATGTTCCAGTCTTTTAAAAATGTGCGTTATTAAAGGAAAAATTAAAATGGAAAAAGAAAGGACATTGTCTGCCTAAGTATTTATTTCCATCACTAAACTGTGAACTCCTAGAAGGGACGCCTCATGTCTTAGTCATTCCTGATTCCTCATCCGCCAGCATGGTGCCTGGCATGATTTGTGTGCTGTCAAGATTTATACAACTGAAATGTACTTCTGATAGTTTCATAATTTCTTTAAGAAGTTTTATAATCATAAGCAATAGCTTAGAAAATGTATGATGAACAGTTCACCCCCAAACCCATCTCTTCACCCTCACCCTGCTCTCCAAAAGCAATCGTTTAAAATTTACTTTAGTCTTATTATGATTATCACCAATATTTTAGATGAAATGATTTTACTTCCAAAGCTTGACTTATCATTTTTAGACAACACCTAAAAACAACCTGACATGAAAGGTGAGAACTCAGCTCACTGCTACCCACCTTCTCATCCCACGCTTGTTATTTCGCTCACTTATTATAATTTTACAGGGTAAAATTAATACCAAAGACATACATTGAGAAAATTTGACAAATACTAAATGCACAGCTCATGGGGATTTTTCCAAGTGAACAGACCTATGGAGTAACCTCTCCTCCCCCAGATGGCTAGACAGGATGTTATTATCAGGACCACGGGGCCTCCCTTGTGTCCCCTTCACAGTCACTAAGCAGTGCCTTCCTGAAAGATAACCACAGTTATGGATTTTATTGTAATCAATAAGCTGTGCCTGTTTCTGAGCTTTCTGTAAACATAATCACACAGTGCATGCCTTTTTGTGTCTGGCTGCTCTGCTCAGCATTGCGTTTGTAAGATTCATCCATGTGGTTGCAGATATAATAGTTCATTTTTATTACTGTATAGTACTCTTTGAAGAATTATTTCACAATTTGCATGTTTATTGACCTATTAATGGGCATTGGCAGTTTGAGAGTTTTATAATAATGCTCCACTGGTTATCTATGTATATGTCTTTTGATATATTTGTGCATATATTTATATTTCTGTTGGACATACACTTAGGCGTGAAATTGTTGAATCACAGAAGACCAGTATGTTCAGCTTTGGCAGATACTGATAAAACTTTTGCACCCATCTACAGTACAGGAGAAATGAAGATGTTCCATGTCCTCTCAAACACTTAGGGCTGCCAGTGTTTTTAAGTTACCCTTCTGATGAATGTAAATGCGATCTAATTCTGATCTTAATTTGCACATCCCTCATAAATGTGTAGGACACCTTTTAATATGGTTACTGTCTATTTGCATGTGGAATTCTATTTTTTCACTCCAAAAACTTTTATTGAAAGTTATACTTTTAATATATAAATATGTGTGGACACAATTTTGCTATGTGTGCTGTGTACTTTTTAAGAGAGGAATGTACATACCAGAATCTTACCAATGTTCTAATCACAGTGATGACTGACTATGGGCTGTTTTATTCCTTTCTGCTCAATTAAAAATATTTTTATAGTTAATATGTATGATTTCTCCTAATTTAAAATTTTTTATTCATTTTTCAACAGTGCGTTTTCACTGTTGCCCAGAAGTTCTATGGACTGCTTTGATTTAAGAATAGGGAAAATAATGGCTGGGTTCACATTTATTTTGCAATTCCATTTCAGTTGTCTAAGCAAACATTCAATTCTTTTCCAGTGTGGATGTGTTAAAAAATACTCATTAGGGTGTTTTTCCCTTCAAAATACTCTGTTTTATTTAAAGTATCTGAGCTCCTCTTGAATTTTTATAGAAATCCTAGATACAAAAGTGGAATTTTATTTTTAAAGTGTTTAAAAAAAGATTTTATGCATTTTGGGATGGTCTGCTCTTGTTGAGTTGTAAAAGTTCTTTGTATGTGCTAGATAAGAGATAAGAGTCCTTTGTCAGAGGTTTGCAACTATTTTCTCCTAATCAGTGGCTTGCCTCTTCATACTCTTAATAATTGTCTTTTGGTAAACAGAAGTTAAATTTAGCAATCTTTCTTTAATGCTTAGGGCTTTTTGTTTCATGTTTAAGAAACTTTTGTCAAATCCACACTCATAACAATATTCTCTTTTGTTACCTTTTAGAAGCTTCATTGTTTTCTTCTTCACATTTAGATCTAAATTTCTCTGGAATTAATTTTAATGTACAGTTTTTAGAGTTTAATGTAGATGTGACCCAGTCACATTTTTTGAGAATATCGTCACTTCCCCTTTGCACTGCAGTGTCAGCTGTGTATAAAGTGACCATATGTGCGTGGGCCTGTTTCTGCACTATCGTCTGTTCCGTTGGCCTAATTGTCCATTCCTGACCCAACACCGTACTTTGTTAATTACTGCAACTTTATAATTCATCTTGGTGTCTGTTACACAAACCCTCCAAGTTTCTTCTTCTTAATGATTGCTTAGGACAAGTTTAGTTCTGTATTTCTACTCATTTTTAGGAAAAGCTTGTCATTGCTCAAACGCACACAAGGATGCACAAACACACGTCTCCTGGGATCTTTACTGGGATTGTACTAAATCTTTAGACTAATTTTGGTACAACTGGTATCTTTATTATACTGAGTCTCGAAACCATCCCCATTGCATGTCTTTCCATTATTTTAAACAATCTATAAATTCTCTCTCTAGTGTTTTGTAGTTTTCTGTGTAGTAGCATTGCACATTTTAAAGATTTATTCCTACTCTGATATTTTTATAAGCTCTTTAAATATTTTATTGTCTAATTGCTAGTCATGCCATTGTATGTGAACACTGATTTTGCACCAGGATAATTTGCTCAATAAACATTTAACAAGTGACAAAGTGACGTTACCTAATTATTTCTTTTATCTTTAGGCCTTGTGACCAGCACAGCTTTTACTTTCAGTGAATAGTAGGGAATACTTCATCCCTTAACAGTTTATGATTCAGAACCACTGACAATATAGTAGGTGGATTGATAGAGAATAAGCTCAATTATCTAACAGATGCTTCTAATGTCAAATTAGGTTAAGCCTTAAGCATCTGAGCATTTCCTAAAATTTCCATCAGGAGTAGAAGAAACATGGGCAAATATTAATTAAGTAGAGACGGTGTTTATTTGACAAATATTCGTCATTTTGCTATGCTGAAAGATGGGTCATGAAGAAGAGCGACAATTATATGTCTTAAGACTGGGCATGAAACAGCCACCACAGGGTCTGGCATACTGTAGCTCTTCAGAAAATTAGAATTCCTGTTCTCTGCTCCCCAGGCTGTTACTGTTCCGCATCAGCCAAGAGCCTGTTACAATTGCTGAGTCCCAGCATGCTACTTCAGCAACTCTGCCATGAACAATTCTTCCAGTCCCTGGCCCTTGTCTCTCATTGCTTCTGAACTTCCTAACCGATTTGGCACTTAGCATTTACTGCCTGGTATTCTTAAAACTCTTTCCACATATTTCAGCCTCTCTCTTCCAAACTAGATCGTAAGCTTCTTGAAGGAAGGTTAAAGATGTATGCTTTTTTTATTTCACCATAGACTGGATCACTCATGGCTTAGAGCCCCACATACTCATTTCACATTTCCCATGCAAGGAAGCTGGTAGGAACCATCCCCTATTATAAGGTTCAAAACTCAAAGTGACACCTGGGATTAAAGCCATTAAGAGAACATAAATTAAAAGGCTTTGGACGGATGGCTGTGGGGCCACAAATACTGACAGAATATTGGTCTATGAAGAATGCTTACTTGATCTAGGTAGACATCCACATCTCCTACTACTCCATGACAGCAATCTTATAATTCATTAATTTTCTACTTACGTATTTAAAGACAAAGGTAAGTATTTGTGTGGGTTCATACCTTGCCTCTGTGACTTACTGCTTGTAAAACATTGAGAAAGTTACTTTATTTCTCCAAGCCTTAGTTTTGTCATCTGAAAAATGTGGATAATAAGAGAGTCAATCCTGTATGAGTTGGGAGGTTCAGAAATCAGAATCATTCTAAATATTTCAGCAGAAGGCATCTACTGTAGAGAGCTGGTTTCCCTGATGTTGGAAGGGTGAATGAGCAAAAAGAGAGTAGAGAGGAAACATCACTGCAATCACTGTGGGAAGGAGCTTCTGCCCTTGGAGCTGGGTAAATAGAGGGAAGTAGGGTTATCAGAACACAGAAGCCCCAGTAAAAGAACTGTGAGGAGCCACAAGGAGCCAGGGCTCTGACTTTGGATATGGGGCACTCGCAACAGATGCAGGGGGTCTCTGAGAAGGCCCAATGACACTGGGAGTGTCTGAAAAGGCTGAAGGCTGGAACCATTAGGGGTTGTTTGTTATGGCGCCCCCTATTGGCAAAAGTAACTGAAATCAGCTGGAAAGGAGCAGGTTTGCAGAGTCCAAAAGGTCAGCATACAAAGCAGAGTATAGAAGGCACATTTGGAGCTCAGAGGCAAGAGTATAATAACTTGTCTATTTGATAAATGGGATAATAATAGTGCTGAAACCTTAGATTTGCCTTAAGAATTACTTAGAATATTGCTATTGAAGCATTTATCACAGAGAATGTAGCCTAAAAGCAATTAATAGATGTTAACTATTATTATTGTAATGGTATTTTCATTGTTGTTTTTATTTTTAACTAACTGATCTATCAAACAGTCTTAACTTACTATTTAGACTAGTAAAATCTGATAAGATGGATCTGTTTGGGACTATAAAACAGAGTTTCAAACAAAACGTGCAATTTAGAGTCTTGTCATTCACAACACTAAGGGTACATAGCACAGAGAAAAAACAAAGTACCTGCCCTTTCAAAATCAACCACCAGGTAAATGGTTTCTTCTTCATCTGTCCAGAAAATGGAATTCTTTGATATCACAGGCTTTCATTGCTAATCTCTATGTAAATTATAACATTTGTCACTGATATCTTAAATAGTGCTTTTAGACTCTTCCGGTGGAAACCAATATATCTCTGTTGTGTTTTAGGACAGAGCAACAGTTTGGCAGACACTCTACCCTTCTCCTGGTATAAAAGGATAATTTCCCTTACCACCAATCAGCATGGTGCAGATGGAGAAGATCTTTTCTGCATCGGTATTAGCAGAGACGTTCCCAAACCCAACGCTGGTGAGGCTGCTGAGGGTAAAGTACAGGGCTGCAATGTAGGCACTGCGGATGGACGGGCCCCCCAACGTGTTATTGCCGTAGTACGGAGACTCCAGTCTCTTTCCCAACTCATGGAGCCAGCCTGCAATAGAAGGAAGAACGAGAATCTAAACCCATAAGGTAAAGTCCCCTCATTCGCGCGTGGTGCTAATTATAACAAACATTTAGGGGCTGTACAAATTTGCTTAGGAGAAAGAAGTTAAAAGAAGATTAAAGGTAAGGAACTAGATTCCATTGCTGTAACAGCAAAAACATCACTTTTATGCAATTGTTATATATAATACACACAGCAGAGAAATATGCGTTCAAGAGCGGATCGGTGGCCAAAGCTAAACAGGTGACTCTAATGCAAAAACTACCTGTGCAGACTGAAAATAGCACTGCTAGGCTCAGTCACTGTGCTGTATATTTCATGAGTGGTAAAGTTCATTTTTCTATTGGAATTTTACAACACAAAGGGGTCAAGTACATATTTTTAAACCCTACATGGTGATAAATAGGAACCACCACAAGAATCCAGACTTCAGGCAGGTGAGATGGGCTTGAATTCTATTCTGTACAACCTTTCCCCACGTCGTTCACTTGGGCTGGTATCTAGTTGTCTTACGAGTCTTAGCTCACTTTACCTTCCTAAGGAAGCCTTTTTTGCAATCTCATTCTATGATTTGGGGGTAGAGAGGGAAAACTGCATAAGTAAGAGGTACCTATCAGAGTATTGGATGCCCCTCCCTGAATATGTTTTATGATACGGTATATATGTGTGTCAAAACTTGTCAAATTGAAGGATTTAAAAATATGTGTGGTTTATTGCATGTCAATCATACTGTCATAAATCTGTAAAAAAGTAATATTAAAAAAGATGAGAAGTTCTAAGTATAATATTAATGATAATAGAATTGGAACACAACACAAAGACCACTTTAAAATTCTTTATTAGAAATGTTTGCCTTTTAAGATTTTGTATTTTAAGGCAATACCTGCACTCCTCTTCTCTCTGTGTGTCTCTGTGTTACAAAACATGGTGGAAGAAGGGGGAGGGTCAAGGCAAGGAACTGTGTCAAGGACCCATGGACATGGACAATGGGGGAGGGGAAGTAGGAGGAGTGAATGTGGGAGGTGGGGGTGGGGAGGGCAGGGGAGAGTAATGCGGGGGAAATGGGGACAATTGTAATCAAACAACAATAATAAAAAATAAAACAAAACACAGTGACAATTCAGCTCAACCCACAGAATGCCTAAAGGATGTTACTCCGTGACCACTATTTTCTTATAAATACTTCATTTAATGGCTGCCTAAGAAGAGATGAAAAATCATTACACTTTTTAAGCAGTAATAATGCTATCATTATCAACAAAAGGTATAGATAATGGAACTGTGCTAGGTAATTAAAATGCAAATTTGAAACACTGGGAATTCCTTGAGGCCAAGGAGAAATGCTTAGTAGCAAGTACTGAGTTTTATTCATCCTGTGTCCCTAGAGAAGTGTTTCTCAGCCTTTATGTTGCCTCAGAAACTTCTAGAGGGCTGGTTGAACAAAGCTAGCTAGCCAGATCCTATCCCTGGAGTTGCTCGTACAGTACAGAAAGAGTCTGGGGAGATGGGCTGAGAATTTGCCCTTGTAATATGTTCCCACACTATGCTGACACTGACGATTTAGGGGACCACACTTTGAAAACTACTGCTCTAGGACAATTGTTCTCAATGTTGGCTGTAGCTAAAAAGCCTTTAAAAAATACACTGCCCAAGTGCCACCTCCATGAACTGAATCAAGATTTCCAGTGCCAAGCCCAGGTATGGGTATATTTTTTTAAGTCCCCCAGTAGATTCTAGCATGAAGAGAGAATTTAGAACTGCTATTCCAGAACTCAGCAAAGCACCTGATAATAGTAGAATTTAATAAATATTATCTTTAAAAAGTGAACAAATTAATGAATGGATAAATGGTTCTTGGTCTCTGTGATAGTGTGAAATAATGGGACAGTATTGGTGCAATGTAACAACACATGTGCATTTGTAAATTTGCACGAGATTTATTCACAAAGTAAAATGACTGTTTTGGGGTGATAGAGAAAAATGATAAAATGTTAAGTTACACATTATAAAAGATGATGTCAGTTATATGGTCTGTGAAAGTTTTATAAAGGAATAAGCTCTAGATTTGAACACAGATTTAAATATGGACTCTCCATTTATAGGAAGTGGGAATGACCAACTTCTTTCAGCTTCACTTTTCTCATTTGTAAAAACAGAAGCTACTATTCAACTGGTAGGGTTGCAGTGGGATTCCATGAGATGCCACATGAAGAAAAGGCCGACCACTGTTACTGCCAGAGGGTTAGTGCATAACATCTCTTTTCTCCCTCTTTCTTCTGTTACTTAAATTGGAAGAGAGAAAGGCAAGAGAAAATATGAGACCAGCAGTGAATTATGATGGAAAAAGAAGGTGGTGACTAAATGTGCTCAGAAGAACCTAGGGATGGCATGTGACGCAAATGAGCGTTTCTCACTAATAGAAATGAGAAAGCACAAATCCAGGTGACAGTAGTTCTTAAAATTTGAGGAGTTTTACACTCATTTGTGAATCTGAAGGAAACAGGGTCCTTTACTTAGAGAAAAGTGCATGTGGGAACATACGTGTGATTTGGTATACATTTTAAGGCCCCCGTCCGTGCTTTCATAAACATGTGGTCTAAAGACCCAGAGTAGGGAGCTCTGTTCTAGAATTTTAAGGGGATGGAGGAAGTGATAACATATGATTGGTAACTTAGTTATATTTTCTAGGCAAAAGATTTAGAAATAAAGATATCTTTTCCAAGATTAAAGAGATATCACTAAAGCAAATCAACTACGCATATTAAAAATATTAATCGTGTATGTATGTGTACTGTAGGAAGAGAGTTAAGACATTTTTTCTACAGTAAAATCAAGCAGCAGAGATGAGATTTAAATACATCGTTATGCTCAGGAGGGCAATTTCTGCAGAACAGTGCTCTTACATGCATTTGACCTGCATGGTGTCAGGTGTGAATAACCAGAGGATGCTGAATGGCTGAGCCTTGGCTGTTTCTTGTGTGTCTTCTAAGTTGTGCTCTGAAAGGGTGTCATAGCATTTCTGCTTGACAAAGAAGTGATTAGAAGGACTTTTCCCTTTGTCCCATGTTGGTCATTTCTGCTAATCAGTGGGATGTCTGAGCAACTGAAAAATGTTATTTTGCCCAGAGAGTAAAAATATTGCGTGACCTAATTTTTGTTTCAGTTGATGCATAGGTGAGAAAAAAAAGTATTATAAAGCTACTGCTTCCTCTCAGCTGATCAGCTATAGAATTAGATCATGAATTAGCAATTGGACCCATCTGATGATTTTGAATTGAAGTATTCTGATGTATGGAACCCCAACTTTTCTTATTTAAAAAATAAAAGCAAACAAACACAACCAGTACACTTGGTTAAGCTCCTTCATTGGAACAAAAGTGAAACACTGAAGAATTTTTTGAACCAAATCGGTTTTTATATAATTTAATTATCTTAATAAAATAGGATAACATTTCATGTTAGGATATAGAGATAATATTCTCATTCAACCCTTGTTCATTTACATATGTGCAAAAGTGTCTCAGAAATGATTCAGGGAGCAAAACGCAGGCGAACAGCAGACCTGCTTTTGTTGACGATTCTTTTCTGTCTAGCCAACTGTTCTATTTTCAGAAACATCTTGTTTTTTAGGAAGGGCTGCTACTAAACTGTGTTATAACTGATGGAGCAGAAGCAATAATAATGATTAAAAAATCTGGTAACATGGAAAGGAGGTAACACCCACAAATCCGGGGATTGGCTCTGTGGGCTAAATAAAACTTTTTCACAGACAGCTCATCTGAAATGAGAACACATGTTCCACTGTCACAAGACACCATGTCGCTGTACTGTACAAAAGAAGCAATTTAACCAATTTGGAAACCAATCTTTTTTTATGCCCGAGAAACTCTTCCGTAAATGAAGGGATGTCCTAGAACACTGTCTGCTTCTGCTCAGTTTTTTCCCCTAAAGTACATTGTGAAGGAAAAAGCACACCCAACATGAAGTAGAATCTAAATATACTGAATACACTGCCATCTGTAAATAATGAAAGCTATAAAATAATCCTGTCATTACGAAAATAGATTAGATGAATAAAATAGAGTAGATTTGTGAAATAAATATCAGTTTAAAAGATAGAATGACTCTTAATGATCATGCCCAGGAGAGCTTATAATTTAGCATAATTCAATCCATTGCACACTTATCTTGGGCTCAGTATTTTGCTTAATTACATACTTTACATACTTTTAACTCTAAACGGGAGTTTCTTATTATTTTACTCATTAGGTTTCCTACAATAATACTTACTTTACTGTGCATATGTGTGCAGTTTCTACAGGTGGGACCTGCTTTATACAACAGAAATGTCCCTGAAAAGTTTAGTTTATATTAGTAGTTGGTAAATGACAGATATATTAGATTTAATGAGAGGAATAGAGGCACATTATTTAAGGAACGTTCATGGTGAATCTCTTTGGTCATAAAAAAATGCTTCAGTAATATGAAAAACCATTCAGTAAAATATAAGCTTCTTAAATCAGATTTATATGTGTGTGTAAAGTTGTGTTTGTATGAATAGAGAAATGAAAGGATTGGCACATGCATAATCACATCTATAATTCTAAATGGCATTTTACTTAATTTGGTCTGAATGAACCATGTTGTAACGGGGTTTAGCTGGAAGCAAGAATAGAGCCCATGTTAGGGTTTTCTTGGCATTAGGTTGGCATGCAGTTGACATTTTATTGAGTTCTTCCTGTGTTCCAGACACCCTGCTAGGATGATACATCTTCCACCTCACTGATGTGCACTAACCCTATGGAATAGGGACAGTTATCATCTGTATTTTATTTCATTACTTCACTAATCGCTACAACAATTTATCCACATTTTAAAGGTGAGAAAACTAAGGTTCAGAGAGATTAAATAACTTATTCAAAGTGGCAGTGTCAGGATTTTAATCCAGCTCTGAGTGCTGTTAAAGACCAAGTTCTTGACCACTATATCATAGTGCTTCACCTGCGAGGTTAACAGACCCGGATCACTGGTGTTACAGCATAAGTGAATGCCTTTATAAGCCAGGTGCCATTGAAGTTTTGGTTAGAGTGAATATCTTTAGGAAACAGTGGGGCAAGGACACAGGGAAGGGGAGACAGCCAATGGAGTATGCCTAGTCAAGTCACCAGTAGAGGCAATTGGAACTTAATGCCATTGGGAACCTCTGGGACCAGTGAAGAACATGCACCCTATGGGAGCAGGGGAATATATGCACAAACTACTAGTCATCAGTCATCGACTACTTCTCCTAGGAAGCATTAATTTCCCACCAGTGCCATTCCTACTCATTCGCAGAAGGGCCTTCCACAGCATGGGACAATGCCTCGGGTCTAGACACAGATCTCAGGGATGAGATCATACAGATGGAGGGGACCTGGGGAAGTACCAACAACATTTGTGACTGCAGCCAAAACTTAGTAAGTTCCAAGTATTTTGCTAGGTTTTCATATAACATTATTTTCATCCTACTCCCACAGTAACTCTGGAATTTTTTATTTTGTTTTGTTTTAACTGATGGAGTCCCACAGAAAAATTGAGAAATTCTCTCTCTTCTTGTAGAAACTATTAGAACTGAGAGGCAAGTCCATAATCCATAACTCTCAAACTTAAACATTCGTGATCTGTTATATGATACTACATTGCTTATAAAGAGGAAATCATTTAAAATTATCATTTTAATTGTGTTTATTGAAACCATTATCAATAAGTTTGCTTTTCCAGTGCCCACTTTTGCTTAGAATGAGAGAATGTATCTCCGAAGCACAAATTGTATCAGAGAAAACAGAAGAATTATTCAAATATATTTCACAATGTAGACATGGGATAACAAGTTATTTAGAATGTGAATATTACTTCAACAATGATTAAGATGTTTCTAATGTAAATTCCAAGTATAGAGAATACCATAGTTAACATTTGCTTCCTCTCCCTCCATAATCTTGAAGAACTATTAATTCCCTTGGACTGCATTAAGGTAAAGCACAGAAAAACACTGCGATTCTTGGGAGTCATAAGGCAGGGGAGTGGCTGGCTGGGAGAGGCCAAGCAATGGGAGCCAATGATTGTTGTGGGTGGGGCACAACGTGAGAACTTCTCTAGTCTCTTCAGCCTTGCTAGCAAGGGGTGAAGTGCGGACTGCTCAGTTACAGAAGCAATTGGGAGACAGCAAGATAAGTGCCAGAAGTCTGAGTGTGTGCATGTGTTTATGTGTGTGGGGGACAGAGGGGTGGTGATAGCGTGGCAATTAAGACCCAAAGCATTTGTGAGGTATTGTATTTATTGTTACACTCAAAAAAGAGTTGATAACCCTGAACAAAACACCACAAAAGAGCTTGAGATTTCATCTCTGTTGTCTCTTAAAAGGCCTATACTCTATAGCATTGATATGCTACACACTTATCTCCATTCTTTAAGGTTCACCTAGTGCCTGCCACTGTAATTTTTCTTTTTTTTCTTTTTGGTTTAAACAAACTTTATTTTGAGGTAATTTTAGATTAATACAAAAGTTGCAGAGTACAGAGAACCCCTGCCTATCCTTCACTCAGCTGTCCCCAATGTTAATATCTTAACATTTGCCAAAACTATGAAATTAACACTGGCATATTACTGCTAACTAAACTGTGAACTCTCTGTATTTTAATTGAAGAAATAGAGTAAAGGAGACTTAGTTCAGAGACTTAGATTCCAAAACATACTCTCCACCCTCCACCCTGTCTCCATTTTATGGGATGTGAGCATGGATAAGACCAGATAGTCAGGCACAAGGTGGTAGTGGTACTTGATGTCGACATGTTGATCATGCTGAAGAGAAGGACCAGTAAGTTTGAGATCCCAGTTTGAACAGAGACTTCATTACTTAGAGTTCCCACTAATCTTATACTTAGATTCTCCTAAAGTAAGAGGGATCTTACATTTCTGAAATGGTATAACCCCCTGTTGAAGTAAAAATCTGAAGCAAAATAATTAATCATGAGCTAGTAGAGATGGGCCTTTGAGTAGAAAATGAGGGTCCTAATGTTAGTCTTGCCACTAACATTGAGTAGATATAGATCCTTTATACATCAAGTAGCCTTTTTGGTCTTCCCTTTTTTGAACTTGAATGTGACTTGATTGAACTGAGTAATCTCTAGGTTCTTTTTCAGAGCTAAAGTTTTATGAGATAAGATTCTGTAATGTTTCTTCGCAAATGGTTGGTTTTTTAGAAGCAAAATATTTGTATAATCATCTGATTCTGTGAATTCATCTTTTATTTGTTTTTAATTATTTGAGTGATGACCCCTTAGCAAATATTGATGGGATAGGATGGAAGGTTCTCACATTTGGATGCATGTATCACTGCTGCTCTATTTCCACTGAGGAACAATTTTTCAGAGCAAGAAATATTATGTGCTATTAGTACTATCCAGGAACAAAAAGTAGCAATTGTGCTAAAACTGGTCCAGAGTTTGCCAGTTCTCTAAAATCTGCTTAAATTTGAAGTTTATCTAATAGAAACTTCCTGAATATTGATTACTAATATATAGCATTTCACTTAAGCAGTACTTAATTGAAAGATTATATACTATTGCAAACTGCCAAAATAGGCCATCGTCACACATACCAAAGAACCCAAACAAAAAACAGAACAAAAACATACTAGAAAGAATGAGTAATGTGAAAAAACCCCAAACCAGAGTTAAACAGCTACTGTAGAATTTTCTGATTGATCTTAAGTTAAGGCAGGACAGGCTATCTGTTTTCAGCCAATGAGGGAACTTTCAAATGCCTCTCAAATCTTAGCTAAAAATAGAGAAAATTCTAACAAAGTTTAAGCTCATGGCTAGAAGAACATAAACTGTGAACTATTTGTGTCTAACCTTCCTATATAAAATGCTTATACAATTCACTGTACTTTCAGATCTATGCCTCAACGTGGGCACTTTTTCCTGAATAATTGCTCTGTTGTGTCTGATAGCTTTCGTGAGCTTATGGGACATACATTCACCCAGGCATGCAGAGTACCATTTACAAAAACAACTTGTCCCTGAGTAAGAAGGTTCTAACCCAAAACACTCATCACTTGTATCTACATCACAACAAAAAAACCTGTTTTGGGAAGATAACTTGGGATAAAAGTAATTATTCCTGCCAAATCATTTTATTTTATTGGTATGCTTAAGTTTATTTTCATTATCTGTACCCTATTTCCTTTTGTTCCCCTCAAAGGCTGGAAGTTGGTGCAAACCTAGGTAAGAAAAATGAATCGACAGGTCCCAGGTTTACAAACCATTTCTCAGCTGCTTTAGTAGTTGCCTGGAAGTTATTTAAGTGAGGACAGGGATTTGACATCCATTAAAAAAGAAATTTCAAGTTTCTCCAGTGTGCAGAACTTCAAATTAAAGTTCCATGTACATTTCTCCAAGTATGTTAAGGGAGATACATTTTTTAACATCTTGATTATAAATGTAACTCTAAAATAAATTAGACTACATAATGTGCTGGAATGTTGCATTCAAATACACCATTAAAGAGTCCTCTGGAATTTATTTACCTTCACTTGGCATTGAAACTGCTGTAAAGGTATTTTTTAAAAAGATTTTATTACTTTATTGTTGTTCAATTACAGTTGTCTGCATTTTCCCGACACCACTTCCCCTGGAAAGGCATTTTCTTTGAATTTTTAGGAAATGCCCAAGTCTCAAAATGAAACACCAACATTGAGGTGTCAGCTTTTGCTCTCCTTCCGAAGAGCTGATTCTGACTCACATGTCTAGCAATGCATCTAAAAACATATAACTAACTTTGTTTGACGGCTCAGTAGGGTGTGAAATACAATAAGTAGTGGGAGTTTACATGAACATTCCAAAATAAGTTTTTAGCCAGCGGGTGGCTGAGTGATTGGATTCGAGAGAAGCACAGAGCAATGGGGTTTGTCAGAGAGAGACCTGCATTTCTAAAAGTGAGAAGTAGGCAGAGTGCCGAGAGACAACAAACAAGGGAACAAGAAGCACAGGAAGAGTGCACAAGAGAAACATGACAACAGAGAAATATGTCAAATCAGGTAACGCAGTAAATCTGGATAAACTCAGAAGGCAAATGATACAGCCCATGAAAGTGCTACTTAATAGTTGTGTAATGTTGGGTAAGTTACTTAAGTGCCCTGGTCTCGTCCTTCCTAAAGTGGAGAATATGACAGGAACTCACCTCATGGGTTGTTGTAAAGGTGACACAATTCTCATAAAGGGCTTGGCAGAATGCAGAATGAAACATAGCAAGCACTGGACAAAAACCTATTATCATTGTCACTGCTGTTGTGTGAAAGGCATGAAGGTTTTCTGTTTTACTGGAAATAATGAAGATTTTTTGAAATCCTTCATTATTGAAAATCTGTATGAAATATTAACCAAATGTCTCATTTCCATTAGTAGAAAATAATGAACACCATAGAAATAATGTACACAATCACATCATTCTTGGAATTCAAGGACCTTACATCATTCCTACTTACAAATGCCACTTTCCATTATGAGGTACTGAAGACATGAAAAGGATAGGACATAAGGTCAGAATATTTTCTGTCATCAATTCGCTTTGCTATTCCTTGATTCCTTATGGTAAAAATAATGTGTTGTTAATATTCTTAGTTTGCACTAGTGGTTAGAGATCGCACATTGATCCATCCAATGTGCTGATTACTTTATATATCATTTAATTTAATCTTACATTGTGTAATTTAATTTCTTATAACTCTAAGGGCTAAATGTTATAATCTGAAATGTTGATATTAAAATATTAGTATTAGGTTAACGCAAAACAGAACCAAGAGCAGACATCTATTAAGGAAAAATACCAGCTTTTAAACCTGGGGTTGTCTGAGTTTAAGTCTTTCCATGTTTTAATATGCCGTGCTACCTCCTCATCCTTCTTGCCAGTCAAGGCTTTGGGATTAATGCACTCCTTACTGGCTTCATCTCTTTCATAGAAATGGCTGCCCAGTGGATTTCTCTGTAATTACTCTTCCCTTCAACCTGCAAACAGAAATTTCCCATATGGTTTTCTGCTCATAGTCACCGTCACCTAGAACACTTTGTCTGGAGACCTGGTGCGATTTTTATTTTGAGCATGAAAACTTTTGTAATGTTCTTCACTACCACCTGCCACCCCCACTAGAAGCTCTAGCTATTATTGCAAAGGTATTTGGTGGGAATTGATGTGTTAATGGCCTGTGCATTCAAAAGGCTGGGTAATATAAGAGCTTTCTGGAACCACAGACTGAACTCTCAAAGTCCTCAACACATTTCCCAAGAATAGAACTCTTTGGTGACCCTCTTGTGGACTTTGCCAAAGACATTATATAGGTCAAGCCTATGGTGTGGAGAAATACACAGCTGTTATTTTTCTAATGAGAACCCATTTTTCTATATAATTTTTTGGACCTTAAAAATATTGACAAACTAAGCACTTTGAATCACGCTTTAATCATTCTATTCATTGACATTTGACTTTTAATTTCACCTGCAGACACCAATTCTCTGTTGACAAGTCCATTCTTTAGCCACCTTAATGCCCTTTCAATGAATTTGAACCAGTGGAAAGAAGGCAAAAATGGTTTAGCCTCCACCAGGCGCACAAAAGCTGGTTTTAACTCACATTGCAATTAAAGTACGCTATGCAGTTTATTTATACATTTGCCTACATCTTGCCCTAACAATTTGGAAAAAATGTGTTTATGCTGTTATTAGATGATATCCTCTGAAAACCCTTTAGTCCAGTTTCTGGGAAACATGTTTCAAACTCCACGGGGCAGCTTTGGTAGGTGTTATTCAGAGAGAAAGCTGCGCAACTTTGGGCACAAAGCAGAGGTGTCAAGGGGCATACAGTGATGGCCACAGGGAAGCCCATGAGCACCAGAACATCCTGGGGGAAAATGGATGGAAACAGGAGTAGCATGAGCAGGCAGTGGTAGGGCCTCTCAGGAAGGAGCGAAGCACCCAGGGCCCTCGTAGGCCCAGGTCCTGGACCCAACTACTAAGGGTCCAGGAACAAATGATTTACCTGTTGACATAGGCTTGGGTCTGTTTCTAAGTCTGGTGTTAAGCTCAGTCTGCCTTCCCTGGTTCTCTACTCTGTTATCCCATTTCTACCCTCTTCCTCCGTAAAACAACAGCATTTTCAATGATTATAAATACAGTTGTTAACACGTCAGCTCCAACTCCACTCATTCTATGAGGTTGACTTTTTCAGGGTTATTTGATACCACTTCCTGTTCTTGGTTTTCCATTAATGTACATTTTGCACATTATCAAAGTCTATCTTTGATGTTTTGTCTCAGAATTGAACCCAGCTAAATTTGTTTTCAGCAACTGTCCCTTCATGACAAGACTTGGTTCCTGAATGCTCTGTTCTCACATCCAGTTTCCACCCATGTATACAATCAGATAATTCCCTTTGCTTTACCTTCTGCCACTCCTGAAAAAAAAAAAAGGTTTTTTTTAGCCAAAAGACTAAAATACTACCTTCATTGCTTCTACCTGTCTAGTATTCTATATGGCCCCTGTTTAGTTAATTAACTAATTTATTCACTTAGCCAATATTTAGTAACCATGCATGATATCTGAGATGCTGTGTGGGATATTAAATGAGGGAGATGGGTCTTTGCTATATTGTAGTCTACTGGGGTAACACATACAAGCATAAGGTTCACCAAAGTAGGTGGTCCTTGTAGGAACAGTCAGAAAGGGTTAAGGGCAGACAGAAATATTCGAATTGCACTGTAGAGAATGAGTAGACTTTGGAATAACAGAGATGGCAGAAAAGTGCACTTGGGGAAGCTGGAAGCACAGGAATAAAGAAACTAGGCTGAATGTGTAATGCATATACGAGAAAAGAAGTTCATATAGTTCGGCTGAAGTGAAGGGTATGGGAGGAAGTCATATATAAAGTATGACCTACAAGTTTTCCAACTCAACACATTTTTTCTTTTCTTCGAAGGTATTAAAAACCAACAACCACAATAAAAGTTGGGTTTAAGCTGCTACATCAAATACTGATATTTGATACAATAGCTGACTTCCTCGTGAGGACCTTTGAATAAATGAACAAGAAAAATAGTCAAATCATTCTCCTCCTGGTGTGTGTGTGTGTGTGTGTGTGTGTGTGTATGTACAACAGGAAGACCATAAAGTAAGAGTGAATTCAATATCATTCTTCCTAGTCGAGGGAGTCCTTTCAACTTTATTGTGAGAATATTCAAGATACATTTTAAAATTTTAGAAATAACTTTTAAAGAAATAGTAAGGCAAAAAGTCCTAAGGCGTGAGAAACCTCTTGGTGTCCTTCTTCGGGCCATTTAGTCAGACTACAAGACCCAGTAGATGGAGAAGCATGAGAGACACCTTTCAATCCCGAGAGAGGCTCATACTGCTGATTTTAGGTTGCTGGCATTCAACTCTTATGCTGGTATCCAGACAATAATTTGTAATCATTATAGATCATCACTATCATTTTGAGGCAGCACAAATATTTTTAAGAATCTTTCAGGATATTGCAAAATTCTCTCACCTTCAGCAACTTTATTTAGAGTATATTTTTATCCCCTGGCACTTGTCAATGTCTATGCACTCAGTTTTTCATTTCCATGCTTACACCGATCGATTCCTTAGCCCTCAGCTCCTTAACCCCCCCCCCCCCCACTGAAGGCCTTACTGCACTTTGATCTCATCTGATTACCTGCCTGTAGCTCCCTCTAGACAGATTGCTTCATGAGAGTAGGGATTGTGGTCTCTTTATACACTTGATTCCCAAGCCTAGCCAAGGTTGTGACAACTCATACACACTCAATACACATTTGCGAGGTGACAAAGCATGTCTTTCTAAGTCATAAAGACCACAGAATAGATTCTCTTGCCATGTGTACAAGACAGGCTTTGGGTTTGCAGAATGTCTTGAGCTGCAGCCCCCTCACTACTTAGCAATTTGACTTCAGGTAAGGCAGTCTTTTAAGTTCCAACTTTTGGAACTAAAAATACCTCTTTGTTTGTTGAGAGGATTGAAAAAGATAATTGTGTAAACCATCTGTCATGGTGCCCAAAGTAAATGCTGGCTCCTTTTCTCCTTTTCTGTAATCTTCTACCACTTTTCACAAATAACTGTATTACTCAAAAATAAATTAGCTTTCTAAATTAGAAGATGAGTCAACAGTTAATTTTCATCATTCATCATGTATATAACTAAAAATGGACATATCTCAGTGGGAGATTTTGGGTGTTAGAATAAACGGACCCATACATGGAAACAGAGGATGAAATATATTGAATATCTAATGCAGGGGTGTCAAACTCATTTTCAGTAGGGGCCACATCAGCCTTACGGTTGCCTTCAAAGGGCCGAATGTAATTTGAACTCCTTAACAGTTAACAAGTAGTTACATTTACACAGCCCAAAAATTATTTCGGCCCTTTGAAGGCAACCGTGAGGCTGATGTGGCCCCTACTGAAAATGAGTTTGACACCCCCGCTGTAGAGGTGTCACTATCACTTAGCAAAGTCGCATGTCTCCTGAGTTGGGATTTCAATGTCATTTGACTTCCGCCTCCATCTAGGCACCGTCATTTGTTTAATCTCATGTTGTCTGCTTTTTGTTCAAAGAAATAAAGACATATTTTAATTATTTTGTTCAATTAAGAAACATGATCAGTAGAAATGAGACAAATACAACTGACAATGTTTAAAACAGAGCATGTTAAAATTGGTTAGTTCTCAAAACAAAACAACCTGATTGAAAATAAGTGTTCTTTAGAAACACTGAAACCAGGAAACATTGAGGGAAAATCAGACACAGAAATAATCATTGCAGAATACAATTCACAATACCTAAAATCACACAAAGTAAACTTTGTTACTGATAAAAAATGATGGAAGAATAAATCATGAAAGAGTAGTTCTCAAAACCTTTAATTAAGAGAATTGGACTTAGTAGAAATGTCACAAAAGAAAACATCCTTTCCTATATGGGATTAAAAATGATTGATGAATTAAATCTTTGGTGTAATATTTATGTGGAAAAGAACTTGTCTTGATAAAAATAATACTAATACAATTTTAAAAGCAAATATAAAAGAATGGTTTAAACCTGCTATACAGGTATTTGATACAAAAATTAAATTAGGATAATGAAGTTTTAACAAGCATCCTTCATATGAGAACTCAGAAATGTTGATTTCATTCTAATGAGAGTGTTTGCATTACTCAGCATACAATGAAAAGGTCTTTAATGGTCCAGAGAGTGAGGACAAATCATCCATGGGGTTTGTTAAAATGAGAGAGATTCAAAATGGTAGGATCAACACATCTACTTATCAAAACCAATTCAGCATTCAGTTTAATAGACTGATATCTCTGAATATAGTTATTGACTCATAGAAAATAGAAAATTTTACTAAAATAATCCCATTAAGCTTGTACCCAAAGATGGAATCCTTCTCCTGCAAAGAATAAAAAGTGTTTGACTAATTTGAAAGAATACCAAATTGTCAAATTTGGCAGTGGCAGCAAATTGCTGTTTCTCTCTCTCTCTGGCTCTCTCTCACAACACACGCTCGTTATGGCCATACATTTGTAAATAATGGCTACCATAACATCACTTGCTTAAGCCATTCACCAAGCCTATGAGAAATCACAGAGTTACATATGCTCGATTGTCAACAAAACAATACTGAATTATTCATTTACGAATATCTAACTCTCCAGAATCCTATTATCCCGTGATATTATTTTTGGGATTTCTGAAAATATGTGTGCATTGTTATGAACAAATATTTTTGTATAAAACATATAAAGCACTGTTATGGAGATAAGATTCACGTATCCTCACTTATGACATACTCTTAATATAAATCACACGCTAATTGCCTGTCTTTGAAATCATTTTATAGGTTACAGGTTACTCCTGAGTGAGTCAGAAAGAGTCACTGCATATTCCAAAATATGCCATTTCAGCCACAGAATAGCCTTGCAACCTATAAACCTAAGCCAGTACATTATTAAAGTGAATGGAATTAGCTAGTACTGAAACATGATTTTATGGGCAGATGATAAAATTAGAAATACCACCCTCCTTTCGTGCATCACATTCAAAAAAGCCAACCTGGACAGAATTCCATTTTAAACTACAACAGAGAGATAGCTAAAAATAAATCTGTAATCCCTGACCATCAGCAGCAGGTTTTCAGTCAGGACCGCAGACAGTTTGGGCACTGGCTTCAATACTGTAAAAAAAAATGCATACCCACTCTTGGGGAAAAAAATCAACTGCTATAGTAATGATTTTAATGGAGTCTGCTTGTCACCAACAACAATAATGATCGCTAAGACAACAGAAGCAGTGGCAGCAGCAGCAGCTGATGTGCACGGAGCATTTATATAATTTAATTTTCATAACAACCTGATGAAGTACCTAATCCTATCTCTGTTTTGCAGATGAGGAAATAGTACCTTAGACAGATAAGTAATACATGCCAACTGACAGACGGAGGAAAGTGGAGGAGGCCAACTTTGAAGTCTGAAGCTAGAACTCACATTCTTAAAAACTGTCATGTAGCATCTTCTCCTATGAGACCAAATATAGGTTCACAGGGAGTTGTCAAACTCAAGGTTAATTTTCAATATCTTTGTAAGGGGAAATAGATATAGAGTTCAAAAGCTACATGAACCTTTCCATCTATCTCTAATATGTCAACAGAATGAATATTCTGGTATCCAGTTTCTGCCAGTCTGTTTAACTTTGGTGGAGGGGGCAGGGGCATGGACAAATATACCAGGATACAAATCCACCAGTTTTAGTTAGTTAGTTTGTTTGTTTGCTTATTTATTTATTTATCCTCACCGAGGACATTTTTGCATTGCTTTTAGAGAAGAGGGAGGGAGAGAGAGGAAGAGGCAGGGAGAGAGAGAAACATTGATGTGAGAGAAGAAACCAAAGCATCGATTGGTTGCCCTCTCATATGCTCCCTAGCAGGGCATCGGACCTGCAACCTGGGAAAGGGCCCAGGCTGGGAATCACACCCATGGTCCACAGGACGACACTGCAAGCAACTGAGCCACAGCAGACAAGGCCAAATCCACCAGTTTTAAAAAGAGGGACTTCATAAGTAATTTCTATCTTGAATGGGGTTCTGGGCTCTGAATTTCTGAGGAATTAAAATTAGGTTTTTTCTTTGTCTTTCCTGACCAGTCTCAATGGCAAAGAACAAAAACAAAATGAATCACATCCAAGTAAAAGAGATTTTATCAGCAAGGAGATTTTGGCTGTAGCCTCCATAGGGTCTTAGACTATGAAACACATTTTAATTATTTCCTCTGTTTGTAGCTACTTGGAGAAACACTAAATACAATGAAAACACCCACACATTCACATATGACAAAAAAGAAGAGAAGACGTATTGAAATTTTTATGCCAGATGTCTAATTAGTTTAGATAAAATGTTTAATTATCTTGTGTTTCCCATTATGTATTATGAGTTATATTCATGTTTGTAAAAATCTCAAATGGGGAAAGTATCCCAGTGGAAATTCTTTATAAATCTGATACCCCTTTACAGAAATATTCACAAAATCAGCATAACAGAGGAAAACTTTTCATTAGTGCAAATCTATAGTGTGTGAGATCAGTTTCCCACAAATAGTGTGTATGCTCCTTTCCATTGGGTATACAGCTGGACAAAGTAACTGGAAAATATCATGAAAAGAAGCATTTTCTGCATTTCTACATTTTGATTTTGTAAAAAAATTCCTAAAAGACCAGATTAGTGAGGTCACACCTTTTCTGGTCTCTGTTGTCTTGGGGGATTATATCAGCACATCCCAACCAGAACTCCAACCCATTATTTTGGTCTTACCCCCTTTCTTATCCACTCTGTCTCAGAGGTGGCAAATTGGTGACCTATTATGTGCTTAATCAGGCCCACAGATACTTTGTTTGGTTCTTATGCTATGCTTTTCAAGTTCTGAATGATTTGTCAATGTTTAAATATCAGAGATATTTACCAAAGAAATCTCAATTTCCCCCCAAATCCTGATTCCCAAGTTCTCTAGAAAAAAAAATATCAGATGGGGTCACATCTTATCTATACTGATGCTAGAGTTGGGTCATGGTTGTTTCTTACAATTTCCACTTTTTTAGACCTTAATTTCACAAACCTTTACTTTGATGCCTGTCCTGCTTCATTCCTGGATGCTATCCTCTTTCTCCTCTGGGCTTTTTATTGTGTGACCCTAGCTGTTCAAGAATTCCTACTTTAAACAAATTCATCTCATCCATCACCCTTCCTCATGTACATCGTGAGATTTCCCCCCTGCATGCACTTATTCACACTTTGCCCCTCGCCTGAATGTTCTCTGATGAATCGTCCTCCAAAACAATACTCACATTTTGAAACCCAGTTCAATGGTTTCGAGAACCATTGAAACCATTGATTTCTTCTCTGAAGAAATGCTATCTTCACAGAGCCTTGTTTAGAATCACCTTTACTTACCAATGTTTAAAAAGTAATAATGTTTGTGTATTTTTGTAGCCACCTCTTAACTTTCTAACAATACAGTACACTAGAAGGCAGGCTCTGGATTATAATTCTTTGTATTGCTCGTAACATTGTCCTTCTTTGGGCCTCATAAAGTATTTACTTTATAGTAAATACTGGAAACCTTGTAGGGTTTAAATGCAACAATCTCAACGACTCAGTTCTTTCTGTTCTATTCTTTCTCTGTATCTATAGTCTCTTAGGAAAATGATCTGCGGTTCATTAAATTGTCAACTATTTTAAAAGAATTACTATGGTTAATATAGTAACTAGAAAGAAATAATTGTATATTAAGTACATTTAGTGATGTCTTCTTAAGACAGCAGCATAATTTATTTTCCTGGTAATTGAACAATTCTGTTTGAAGAATTGGAGATTTGAAGTTTTAAGTCTAAATGCTATTCCCACATAAAGGCAT